>OZ017791.1:5067799-5149612 GCA_963969325.1 Lycopodina hypogea | reverse complement strand
CATGCATACATGATTATGTGCATATGCATGCATACTTAAGATAAGTCACATTAGGGTCACATTAGGGTCACATTTAGCGTTAAATTTTAAATGTCATGCCCAAGGATTCGTAGAAAGTGCCATTTTTGGCATTATAGACTTGCACACCCAGAGGAAGAGGTGTGGCCATGTGGCCTAATTTCTTTGGCTAAAAACCATCCTTGATGTAAGATGTGTCTATATGGAAGAGTAAATTCTATTTGATTATGTGCTTATGGTAATATAGTTGTTACACAGACAATAAACATAAATGAATACATATTCACGTATGTACAAACCAGAGAGAAGTGGAACCTGCAAGTTTCAGATTTGTAGACATGTTCCTTAACCACTCAGCCATGCTTTATTTAGATATTTCCCAGGTGACACATCTGTCTGTACTATAAAGTATGAATAGTCTGTTGGTCTGTCTGTCTCTCTGTGTATTCTCGATTCATGCTTGAACTGTTGAAGTTAGACTACAAGCCCATATAGATTTAGAATCAGTGTCACCAGGGGAATGTCATAAGCATATCTACATAGCCACACCTCTTTCTGTATTTAAAAAAAAAAAAAAAAAAAAAAAAAGCCAAAATATGGTAGAAAAAAGAATGGAGCTACAGACCTAAAACTTTGCCATGCAGAAACAACTTGACTCTATGGATAATATGGGGTCCCATCTGGCCACACCTCTTTCTCCTTGTGTGTAAGACAAAAAATGTCGAAAATGGTACTTCTAAAAACAAAACTATGATCTAATCACATGTTCACTTTTGTTTTAAAAGTTTAAAAATATGTCTTCAAAACAGACTTTTTAGTCTCTCCAAAGGGCTGGTTTTTCACTAGTATCTATAAATAAGATAGGTGTGTGTTTGGGCTCATTGGACAACCTAAGGGCTGAATAAATACTGATGAAACTTTGCAGACATGATCTTTGGGTACCTAGTATGGTTTTTCACCCAAAAAATTCCAAAAATGTTATCTATTGTGGGGTGAAGGAGATTTTTAATTTTCAATTAAAAAATATTTAAAAAAAACCTTAAAAAGTGTGGCTCAGTGGTTAAAGCACAGGTTTTTCAAGCTGAAATCAGAAGTTCAAACCTGGATTAGGTTGATTTTTTTTTTCCTTTTCATTCCCCCCCCCCCCCCCCTTTTTTTCTTTCCCTCCTTTCCATTCCTTTTTTTTTTCTTTTTTTTTTCCTTCTTTCTTCTCCCCTCCCCTTCCTCCATAATTTCCTTCCTTCTTTGCTTTTTTCCCTTCTTTTTCCTGGTTCATTTCAAGTTTGACATTGCTCCAATGTTTAAAAAAGTCATTTCAAAATTCGCAGGTTAGCAAAAGGTAGTGATTTTGAGCTGAATTAATACTTCTGTGAATGAAGAGGCTTGAATTACATTTGATTGGATACTCTTTACTCAGTGTAGTTAATTCTATTTTAACCTATTTCTATGGGTTTGTGAGACTAAAAGTACTAAAAGTGGTACTGGGACAACTCTTGGACATTGGCTGGGTCACAGTTCACCACACCACTCTCCTCCTACCAAACCACAATGTATTATAACCCAGGGTAGACACATCCTACACAGTTGATGGTCTTTAACAACAACAAAAGGTTCACCTGTCCTTATTTCTTCCTGTGGGCATGTCAGGTAAAAAATGCCAATAAAATTCAATCTATTTATGGTACTTATAGACGGTCAAATTCATGGACCTAGAGACCTAGAAGCATGCAAACACAACTTGAATCTGGTAAGGAAATGGGTTGGGTCACAGTAGGCCATAATTGTTCCTGTAGGCATGTCAAATCCCGGGCAACACCGGGTATATACTGCTAGTACTCTAAATATGTATGGGTTTGTGGGTTTAACTGCTTAGGCCCAAGCATTATTCAGAAATTCCATTTTTGGCACTTTTTAACCTTACACACCAAGAAGACGTGTGGCCATGTGGACCATGCCCATGTTATTCCCAGAATGAAGTTGTGCATGCATACCAAGCTTTAGGTATGTCGCTCCAAGGGTTTGTTTGGCCAAAGTACCATTTTTGGCCCCTTTTTTGGCCTGATATGAACACAGGAAGGGGTGTGACCATATACATGTACTTAAAACATTCCCCTGGTGACACTAATTCCAAATATATATGGGTTCATGATTCTAACTCCATAGGTCAAAGTGTTTAGTGTCTTTTTTTAATTCCCATTTTTGGCATTTTTAGCCTTACCCAGCGAGAGTAAGAAGTGTGGCCTGGTTGGACCCAACTATTGTTACCTTCAGAGTGAAGTTGTGTATTCATGTCAAGATTTAGGTATGTAGATCCAAGGTTTTGTGTGGCCAAAGTACCTCTTTTTTTTTTCTTTTTTTTTATCACCATGGTAACCTTTTCTGGATTTTTACCCATATTTAAAGTTGGGTCAAACCTATGAGTACACCAAGGCTCAGGGAAATCCATCCATGGGTTTGGCCAAAATGATGGTACACAGGCAGGTAGACAGGCAGGCAGGCCGGCCGACATGCTGACAGACATTTGGTGCTTGGTCAGTGAAGTGGATAGGCATACACACAAATATATATACATACCCATATCTGTATCAACCAGGAAGAGGTATTGCTGGGAGTGGTCAATATCAACCCAATAAGTCATTCTTATATGGAATTTCAAAGAAGAAAAGAAGGAAATGAATAGGGGGGATGGGAAAGGGGGAAAACAGAAGGGAAAAAGGAGAAAAGAGAAAAAGGTGGAAGGGAAAGGGAAAAAAGAAAAGGAGGAAGGAAAAAGAAGGAAAGAAGAAAAGCAGAAAGGAAAAAGTAAGGGAAAGAAGGAAATAGGGTGGAAAGAAGAAAAGAAAGGAAAAGGAGGCAAACAAAAATATGAAGGTGAAAAAGAATAAAAGAAGGGGTAAATGGGAGTAAAGAAGGAAGGGGAAAATGAGTGGGCAAGAGAGAAGATATAAAAGGGGTAAAGAAAAAAAGGAAGGGAAAAAAAGGGGAGGAAGAGTATTTATTACCTCTTGGCTTGGAACATTTTAGCTCTACTGGACTACTAAATATAAGTATTTCCAGTATAATTATTTTGAAGTAAAATATATTGCCTATAATTATTATGGGGAAGATGCATACTTTCAATTTTATAAATATCAACATTTGCACAATTATTTTGGTACACACTAGTACTAAAGGCACAATTTCCAGCTCAAATGTCAGGACATAACAACACCCATGATGACAGCAATTAGGTATGATACAGAACACAAAACAATCACATGAAATTGTTTAAAAACTTTTTTTTTAATGATACACTGTAATTCTTTAGAACTTAAAAAAGTTTCCTTGAATATGGTCACATTTCTGTAAAATAAAATCACAATTACTTGTGGGTAGTGAATTCACGTTTAGGGTGAATGCATGAGTGATATAGTACAGTAAGTACTTTTGCTAAGAATTATCAACTGCTTGAAATGTGGCTGAGAATCCTAGACGTTTGACTCCATGTTCAGGTCCGGCAATAAACATTATATGGGCCACATTGGAAGTTGTTCTTATTACTGGAGGCAGTGATAAATGACAGTAAGGGCCAAACGTTTTGTTCTGCACATCCACACCATCACTTATGGTCACCTTGTCTTTGGTACAGTCTGGCAGTTGACCTGCAACACTGAAGTCTGTGAATGTGATTTCTACCACTTTGCTGCAATCTGGCAACTGAATGATCCACTCACACCTCTCATTCACATTGTATGTGTCAGGCCAGTTAGGGGTGCTAATGATTCCAGTGTTGGAGTTCAAGTGGAACCCACATTGTGGTAAAGGAGGGATAGTAACAGGAGGACATTGAGTTGGTGGCAGGGTTGTTGGAAGTGTTGTAGGTGCCTCCGTTGTTCTTGCTACGCATTTATAGGAAGCAGAAAATCCTTTCCTTGTATCACCATGCTGTGCTCCTGCATGGAATTCCACCAACACTTCGCTAGTGCTTGATGTTACAACTGGAGGCATAGTTAAATGACAGAATTGCCCTAACACAGTTTCTTTCTCGCTCCCATCGTATACTCTGACCCAATCTTTAGTACAATCTGGCATCTTCCCTGCTATTCCAAATGGAGCATGCCTAAAATTGAGTTCAACGTAGTAGTCACTTGGGCATAAAATCAGCCATTGCATGTCAATATTGACAGGATATGTTTCTGGCCAGTTTGGTGTGTGGAAGTCACCATTGAGGGTATCAAGCATGCTGTATTGAGGTGTGGTGACTGCAGGTTGTGTAGGTACTGTTGGTGGAGGTGTGGTAGGTGGAGGTGTGGTAGGTGGAGGTGTGGTAGGTGGAGGTGTGGTAGGTGGAGGTGTGGTAGGTGGAGGTGTGGTAGGTGGAGGTTGTGAAGGTGTTGTTGGAGGATGTGTAGTGACTAAGGTGCTAGCTATGCACTCAAATGAAGCTCTAAATCCTTTCCTGGTATCACCATGCTGTGCTCCTGCATGAAATTCCACTAAAACTTTGCTAGTGCTCGACGTTACAATTGGAGGCATAGTTAAGTGGCAGAATTGCCCTAACACAGTTTCTTTCTCGCTCCCATCGTATACTCTGACCCAGTCTTTGGTACAATCTGGCATCTTCCCTGCTATTCCAAATGGAGCATGCCTTAAATTGAGTTCAACATAATAGCTGTCACTTGGGCATGATATCAGCCATTGTAGGTCAATATTGACAGGATATGTTTCTGGCCAGTTCGGTGTTTTGAAGTCACCATTGAGGGTATCAAGCATGCTGTATTGAGGTGTGGTGACTGCAGGTTGTGAAGGTGTTATAGTTGTTGGGGGAGGTGTGGTGACTGCAGGTTGTGAAGGTGTTGTTGGAGGATGTGTAGTGACTAAGGTGTTAGCTATGCACTCAAATGAAGCTCTAAATCCTTTCCTGGTATCACCATGCTGTGCTCCTGCATGAAATTCCACCAAAACTTTGCTAGTGCTCGACATTACAATTGGAGGCATAGTTAAGTGGCAGAACTGCCCTAACACAGTTTCTTTCTCACTCCCATCGTATATTCTGACCCAATCTTTGGTACAATCTGGCATCTTCCCCGCAATTCCAAATGGAGCATGCCTTAAATTGAGTTCAACATAGTAGTTGTCACTTGGGCATGAAATTATCCATTGTATGTCAATATTGACAGGATATGTTTCTGGCCAGTTTGGTGTTTTGAAGTCACCATTGGGAACATTGAGTACGCTGTTTGGAGGTGTGGTAAGTAGAGGTTGAGTGGATGTTGTAATTTTTGGTGGTGGTATGGTGATTGGAGGTTGTGAAGGTATTGCAATTGTTGAAAGAGGTGTGATGACTAAAGTGTCAGCTATGCACTCATATGAAGCTTGAAATCCTTTCCTTGTATCACCATGATGTTCTCCTGCATGAAACTCCACCAACACTTTGCTAGTGCTTGACGTTACAACTGGAGGCATAGTTAAGTGGCAGAATTGCCCTAACTTAGTTCCATTCATGCTCCCATCATATACTCTGACCCAGTCTTTGGTACAGTCTGGCATCTTCCCCGCAATTCCAAATGGATCTTGCCTGAAACTGAGTTTAACATGGTAGTTGTCACTTGGGCAAGATATAAGCCATCGTAGGTCAATGTTGATGGGATATGTTTCTGGCCAGTTTGGTGATTTGAAGTTACCAGCAAGGGCATTCAACAGTATCGTTAATATTTCTGGATGATCTGTATTTATTAATTCATCTTCTTGTCCTATTAGAGGATCAGCAGACACGATTAAAGTGCATACAATATAATGAGTGCATATAAATTTATATTGTAATTTCATTTATTTTTAATCTTTAAAGTTTCACTACAAGGATACTACAAACTTAAAACATTTTCTAATTACTTCTATTATTGGTTATTCCATATACAATTTAGACAAATACCTATATCATATTACACTATAATATATATGATAGATATTTACTTGCGAAGGTATATGCATACGTACTGCTAGACATGTAATATTCAATATTTTCTGAAAATATTTATTTTTTTCAATAGTCTTTCTACTAAACATTTTAGTGCAGTGCATAATTTTAAAATAGGATAGCTTTACCTTGATTTATCACTACATATCCTGCTGAAATTGTTATATCCTCAACAATTATATCTGAGTTGCAAGTCCAGCCATTTTGAAAGGAACCATCAGGACAGATGCACTTATAATGACCAGCAAAGTTCCTGCATTGGTAGTCACAGAGTACTCCACTGAAGGCACACTCATTAATATCTGAAATATATACACAAGAAAGCAGTGTTCTTTGTTAATAATATAGACACTTCAAAGTACCGATAAGAGTATTTATTATCTTACTATAATTCACAATTTTTCTGTCTGCCTATCTGTATGTATGTCTCTATGTATGTATATTTGCTATCTTCTCCTGGATACCTGGACCACTTGTCCTGAAATTTTCAGGGGTTGTTTACAGGACCATTGGCCCCGTTTGGGAAGAATGTGACTAGGAATTGGGATTAGGTTTATTAAATAAATTTTCCTATTCATGATTAATCACATGGTTGTTATGTGCACTCTGATCCCATTCAAAGGACATTCTGGAGGTATTGTGGTGCATCATAATATTTACCAAGTGAGGCCAGCAAATTAATCTTTTCTCTTCAATATGGTAAGGATGGAATAATTGAAGGGTATTTCTTAGTATACTTAATTACTAAAAACTGCCTTCACAATTGTTTTACCATCTGTAATTGACAGTTGAAACTAATGCTGTTTTTATAAAATAAATTAGTGATTATTACACAGAGAAAAGAGATGTCACATAAAAACCGAGGGGTTGCAGTATTTGCTATTCACTTCCACAATATGTTTGAACCTCCAAAGAGCTGTGGAAAGAAGGAAAAAGATGAGAGAATGGATAGAATTGTCCATTTCTTTAATCTCAAATCCAATAAAATTAATATTTGACCTCATCCATGTAATGGTTCAGAGATAGGTTGCTGTAAGTCAACAAAGTAGCAAAATTAATCAGTTCCTTTTACATGCATAGCTAATATTATTGTAGTATTCAATACTGGAAAGTTTAGTTGCTGTTAGTTACAATGTGCAACTATTAAGAAATCACTCTATGAACAATCTATCTAATAAGAGATAAATTTGGGCTTCCATTAATCTTGGAACAACAATTATAGGTTACAAGAGAATACACCGTATAATCCCACTCCTATGCATAATCTGGAATTGTTCATAAGCTAGCTCACATTAAGACACAGGATGCAACATGACATTGCTACTTTTTCTTATATAAAGCTGAGTACAAATCTAGTATATTCACTGTGCTACATCTCTCCATGTTCTGAGCATCATTTCATAACAGTGTTATAATGTATACTGACTTCAGCAGCATACAACAGCATACAGCATACAGCATACAGCAACAGCATACAGCAGCATACAGCAACAGCATACAGCAGCATACAACAGCATACAGCATACAGCAACAGCATACAGCAGCATACATTTCATAAGTGTTATAATGTATACTGACTTCAGCAGCATACAACAGCATACAGCAGCATACAGCAACAGCATACAGCAGCATACAACAGCATACAGCATACAGCAACAACATACAGCAGCATACATTTCATAACAGTGTTATAATGTATACTGACTTCAGCAGCATACAACCTACCAAAGCAGTTGTGCACATCAGCAGATAAGAAAAATCCCTCAGGGCAGCGACATGAGTACCCCCCTTGAGTATTGATGCACTCGTGAGAACACGGGTCAAGCTCAACACATTCATCTATGTCCATTGCAGTAAAGGACAACTGGAATCCTGTTTCTGGTTCATAGGATTTCTGATTGCCCGAGCGATATTGAATATATGCCTCATTCAGTCTTGTGATATATCTCGGATATAGTCCTCCACGACAAAGTGTAGTTAGAATATTTATTGCTGGGTCGAGATGAGCGGACAGTGTAATGTTGCCCTCAGTGCATGTTGTGCTGCATTTCAAGTAACATTTTTACAACCAAAAAAAAGAAAAGAAGTTAAATGAAAAACGATTTTTAAAATTTACTCTCATCATTCCACAACTATATTAAACCAACTTTACCTTATACTTCACTAGAGTAATTATTTTAGAACATAAATATTTACCTTCTTGGTTCCATCAGTCCAAAGGAATCGATTCTGAGTTCAATCCTGTAGCCGGTTGGTACTCTAATTTGCCATGAACAGCTCAATTCACTCTGGTAGTTTGGAGACATGGGTGAAGCTATAGTGCCGTTTAACTTCCCATCGATAAAACTTCCACACTGAAAGGGACGGGGAGGGATGTTCTCAGGGAGGGGAACATAGAAAGTGGTCCTAGGAGGTGGAGTTTCTGTTTCATAGACAGAAAAATGTAAAAATTGTTTTATATAATACATTTTCAACAACAAAAAATACAATTTACATTACATATATTGATTTATATTTTATTTTCAAAACAAAAACTTGATTGATATTTTGCTGGACATATTTAAACAACCAGGTTCTTGGTGATCATGCATCTAGCTGGTCAGCAAAGAGAGACCAAGAAGGTAATACAGATCACAAACAACTGATTAAAATATCAACTTTTCAAATTGACGTTACAGATCTAATTATTTACCTGGACAGTTATAATAGAGATTTGTCTTTTTCATATCCAATGGAGACAAGGCCACAGATAGTCCAACCGGGATAGCACTATCATGGGCTACAATAGTTTGTGTACCATCTATACTTGACTGATCACCATCGTAATGCATGATGCTGTTATAATCGTATGTGAATCCCAAAGTATTGAAACCAGGGTGAACATAAGCATCAAACTCTCTGAAGGAGACACCATACTGGATATTCTCATAATTAATACGGATATATTCATCTCTGTCAGGTCGGCTGTGTTCATGGAAGAATCCAATCACGTGACCAAGTTCATGTAGCACATATCTAGGTTCCCAGAAGCAGTTTGGGGCCAATGATAATCCTTGTATTCCTTTAGTAGTTCCCACATAGGAGGAGCATCTGTACATGCCAAATTTAATAGTGCAAGTCTTGTTAATAAATTATTTTTTTAAATCTATGAGTAAGTTATAAAAATTCTATTTTATTGTAAACTAATGTTATCTATGAGCTTACCCAGTTCCTGGATAGATATTTACATAGTCAAGTTCTGTAGACTGAGGCTTGAAACGGATACATGTGTGTTCCTCCCAATGTGCCATTGCTTTCATTATCAAGTTCACCTGCAACTCTGACCAAACAAGAAGAGAAACATAAAAATAGTTAAACAGGCTGTTGTTGATGGTATCTCGTAAAATTGCTTATCAATACTAACCGCTGAAACTTCCTTCTGCTATGACATAAGGAATGACTCCATTCTCCCAGCGCTGAATCAAATCATGAGTAAGTCTCTTCTGCCTCTGACTATTCCTTCTATTCCTGTATTTCTTACCGATTCTGAACTTATCATTAAATTCTTTTTTCATCAAAGTGAAGTCACCATGGTGCTCCAAGTATTCTGTAAAAAACATATAACCAATCATGAACATAAGAGTTCTACTTTTCTATCAATGGCAAATTGTAACTATCAAAGCATTGAAGAAGTTTACTTACCAAAATCAGCTTCAGGATCCATCATCATTTCTAGATTCACATCATCAACCACTTTGATTTTTTGATCAAGCATAAATTTGGAATCCAACAAAATATCACCATTTTCAAATATCGAGCCTGTCTCGGATGTTTTCTGAATGCAGTTTGTATAGTGTAGGCATGCTACTAGCAGCAACGTAATTAAAGCAATTTTTTGCATTGTCCACTCTCACTTTTCTAACTTCTCCACTGGTAGTCAACGTTTTGAACTATTGTGCTAACTGACCGATTTTGTTCAGTCAGGCTCCCTTAAGTAGAAAAGGTGTATTTCCTGGAAACGTAATCAGAGGGATTGAAGTGGTAAAATTTCCGTGGAGGAAAGAGGGAGGAGGCTTAAGCCGCTTAGTTTCATACTTACGTCACAGCCTATATGCAAACATTTGTCTCTGGTAGCAGCCATCTCAGTACAATTGCTGTTATATGGCTCCCTCAAGATTAGAGTAGCTCTCAATTTGCTGCTGGAACCTAGGCTAGCCAACTTATTTGGGGAACATAGTTGCAAATTTTAGGTCCCAAAAATCAGCTGGCTAACTGGGACTGCCAATTTATTGTAAATATGGGGATGTCTGGTTCCCATAAATCCCAGAAGTATGGTGACCCCCATCCCTCCATATACTGTAATTATGGTGACCCCCATCCCTCCATATACTGTAATTATGAGGTCTTTATTCAAGCTCTTGCAGAATGCAGACGGCATGTGTCTTTCACCAGAACCTTGCCTGGGTCACAAAGTGAACCTAGTTAGAATTGTCTGTTTATTTAAAAAATGCATGTTGAATTTGTAACATCTATTGTTTGACGCCAACAAAACAAAGTAACTAGTGATTGGGATAGCACTTATGAAAGACAACATTGTTGATGTAAGTTCCTTAAATATTTTCCTGTTTGACTAAGTGTGCATAATCGGCTTTTATTTCATTCTTCATGAGTACAGTTTGGCCATTCACAGGGAAAATTAATTAATTAGAAATTTAGTGCCTTCATCCCAAGATGGATCCCACAACATAGTGTGTGTCTGTAATAAATATTGTGCCTGGATGATTTTAATACTCACTTCTGGAATCTTTCCATCCCATTTTCCTTTATAATTCATTCAGGTTTTTACAAGCACTGTAAGAACAGCTTGTTTTGGTTTTAACATGTGTGTTTATATTTTTGTCTGTCTGTCCACTCTAATTTCTATTTGATAAAACCCCTCCCCCCCACAATGAACCATTTGTAATCATATTTGGCTTGAGAACATGGAGAGGGTTAGGGATGGTTTTTACATAATTGAATTATGAATTGCTGTATTCCCCCCCCCCCCCCCCCCCCCTATATACATCTATCTTTTTCTATTTGTGCATAGCCACAGGAATATGTTGACAGATACATGGCTAATACTATCAGTGATAAAAATTGTAGTATTTATCTTTGAGTACTTTCTTGTCATATGCCCACTACCTGTGGATCAATAGCACAAAGCCAAAATATCAATTTATACACAAAGATGCATAGGGAGATTCAGGATAAAGCAAACCTTGATCATGCTGCATAGAGGTCAGGTTGACAGTAAGCTTAGAACCTACATAGGGGCCAGGATCCAGGATTTGGGGAAAGGAGTTGATTTTTGTGTCACTGAGTCTAAATATTACTTTGTTGTTAATCTTATTCTTGTTCTTCTTAGGAAACTTCCTCAGGAACAGTTACTTAATGTTACACATATATTATGCCATCTATTAAGTGTTTTTAGTATTCTCATTTGAGTTTCATTGAGTGAGCTGGTTTATGGCTGGACACTTCCAATTTTGTTTAATTACATTTTTAATTTGACTACACCCACTATCTAACATTAACCGACATCTACTCATTTAAGTAAAACATTTGTACAGTCATTTTAGGAAGTTAATTGCTGTAAAATCTTGGAGTTGGACACCCCAGTTTGGAACTGACAGACCCATTAACCAACAGCTCCAGAATTACAGCTGCTATGCGCTCTCTCACTCTCTCCAGTTAGCAGCTATTAGGTGGCTCTTTCTTTGAGGTGATAATTTGATTAATTAGACTGTCACCATTGAGGAATTTGGAGTTAATCATGCTTTGGTCGATAGTAGCATAAAATTAATTTAATTGAGAATAATATGATCAACTTACACTAATATTGATAAAATTTAATCTTTTATTAATTTCATTTATATTGGAGTTATATCAATATTTTCACTCTCCATTTTATGATAGTTAATATGATTATTTATTCTTTTTGATCAAAAATAGGAATATTGCAGCACCATATCTGAATGTAATATGATCAACTTACACTAATATTAATAAAATTTAATCTTATATCAATTTCATTTATATTGGAGTTATATCAATATTTTCACTCTCCATTTTATGATAGTTAATATGATTATTTATTCTCTTTGATCAAAAATGAGAATATTGCAGCATTATCTGAATGGAAAGTACTCAGTGCACATGCCCACATGGGACTGCTGTGCCATCATGTGAGCTCCACTTCTGTCATTGGTAACATTGTCAGATAACAGATATACCTCCTTAGCTATTACTTGTAATGGTGAAGTTAAGTTTACCATGTGTGCCACACATATGCTTGCCCACACATGCACCTCCACATGCACACACATGCCAAATAGGTCAATAGCTGGTCCTCATCCCTACCCACACCATTCCCCACTACACCCATTCACCTAACCTTCCATCCTACAAAAGAAATAAGTGTTGTCAAATTCTGACTATTCCTAGTGAACAAATTGCAAATTGTGCCCAATACACAAATAGGTCAAGTCAGTTTGCAGATTATTGATTTTTTTTTTTGTTTGTGTTGTTTGTTTTTTTTTTGTTTGTTTTTTTAGTTAGGCAGTTGGTCAGTTGGTCGGTCGGTCGGTCGGTCGGTCGGTCGGTCGGTCGGTCGGTCGGTCGGTCGGTCGGTCGGTCGGTCGGTCGGTCGGTCGGTCGGTCGGTCGGTCGGTCGGTCGGTCGGTCGGTCGGTCGGTCGGTCGGTCGGTCGGTCGGTCGGTCGGTCGGTCGGTCGGTCGGTCGGTCGGTCGGTCGGTCGGTCGGTCGGTCGGTCGGTCGGTCGGTCGGTCGGTCGGTCGGTCGGTCGGTCGGTCGGTCGGTCGGTCGGTCGGTCGGTCGGTCGGTCGGTCGGTCGGTCGGTCGGTCGGTCGGTCGGTCGGTCGGTCGGTCGGTCGGTCGGTCGGTCGGTCGGTCGGTCGGTCAGTCAGTCAGTCATTTATATATGTATTTATTTATTTATCTATTTATTGGCATGTCACAGAAAGGATATATCATGACATGCAGGGTTTTATCTAGTGGGGGGTAAGAGGGGGAACATCCCCCCCCCCCCCCCCCCCCCCCCTTCAGTACTATCTTCTCCCCTCCCCCCTTCAGATCTGCAGTAATGTAAACTATCAATTAACTAATGTAATGTACTGGAGTATCTTGTAATCATAAAGATTAATATAGTTTAATGTAGATAGTATATATTCAAGTTACCAAGTTACATGGTCATACATCAAGTCTCCAAAACTATCAAGGATGAGCCAGACTGTCAGTGGGATAATAATATCATTTTTCTCACTGAATGTTTTACTTCTACATTAAAATGTGACGGTACGAACATTCTAGAATCGATATTGCTCTTGATAGTTTGTCAGTGTGATTAGGATCAGGTTCTGCAAGTGAGCCATCTACTTTTACGTCAACAACAAACAGAAGTGGACATGGTTTATCAAAACAGAAGTTGTTTATAGACCAGAAGATAAGAAAGATGTTTTTTTTCTATGTTTGAGAAGTGGGCTGAAATATCAAAGGGAAATCATGTTTAGTTTGTTTGCTGTTTGTGTGAGGCTCCTACCAATGTACAAAGGTCTCAAAGTTACCAAAATGTCATCATTATCACATATTGCCTTCAAAATTTAGCTAACACACAACATTTGGCTGATTTTGAGGTAACATGTCAGTATTCCCCCACCCCCTTTCTAAATCCAAAATCCTAGATTAAACCCTGATAGGCATACCTCCAGTTAATATTATCCTGTCAGCCTTTTGTCCAATCAGCAAATGGATAAATTCATTGATAAATATATACAGAACATTGAATCAGCCTTAAAAAATCATATTCCATGTGTTTGTATGTTTGTTTGTTTGTTTTTGATAAACAAATTATGGCTCACAGGTCAAACATTTCAAGTTTCAGTTTCCTGGGTTGCTTGGTTTCTTTGATCCTCCTGTCCTTGTATTTGGTTTGATCATGATGATGTCGCTTGTGACTGCCACACAAAGTGCTGCTGGCTATATAGGAGTAGAAATGTGATAAGAACAATGAGCCAGATAGCAGTCAGTAAATTTTTTTCTGGTTAAAATATTTTATCTAGCTTGTTTGGTGGAAATACAAATATATAGACCACTTTTCACTACATGGCTCCATTTTCTGAGCATGTATGTCACATATTGTTCTAATGGCAAAGTCAAATAACTACTTGCAATATAATAATGGACAGTTACTGCAATTTGCTGAAAAATGATCAGTCAATTACACATACCAAACCCATGCACACACACTTTTGTTATTGTACTGTCCATAACAATTAGTTTAAACATCATTTTGTGTGTTTAGGTCTAGACAACTGATGGTTAATAGTATAATTAGTTCATTGATTTTCTTACTTATTCATTTTATAGCAGAAATAAGCAACTGAAATTTCACAGACAGGAATGCTGTTACCAACTTGATCGTCAGCTGTACCATTTAATAATAGAATTACAGTTTCTCCAAACATTCACATTAAATGAGCTTGTATATATATATATATATATATATATATATATATATATATATATATATATATATATATGTTATATGTGTACATTGCATTATCAGTTAGCTATTGGTCGGAGGGGATCACTGTCCAGCCCACTCTAACGGAAATTAAATCACACATATAATTAATAAACAAGCTGATAAACTCACACACCATGTGTTTAATAAACACTCATTTGTACACTCAAAATGATAAAGGAGTATTGGTTACCATATCTCAAAATTAATTGCATTCTAGCAGTTTTAATGTTATAGCTGAAACATGTACACATTATAATTATAGTCCATTTGCTTTCACTGGACACCTCAAATATTTATGATAATTTGGTCCATTTATTAGACTGCTAACGGTGTAGGCAAAGAAGATGTGTTTTATAGAGGTAAATTTCTTATGAATCAAAAGATATCTGGCTGTATGTCCCACAAGGGATGCATAGAGCATCCCATTCACTTCAAGAAATGGTGTGGTTGTACTTGAACTCACCATTAAGAAACTAATGGACAATTTAGGAAATGGCGAGGATAAGGTTTGCATTGCTCTTTTGGACCAAATCAAATATACATGGAAAAAATATATATCATACATTTTAAAAGAAGAGAAGATAAACAACAATAGGAATTGCAACAAATACAATTTAAACACTGATATAACAGATAGAATATACAATTGGTATAGTTGCATAAGAGAGAATGATATTAGCCAAATTATCAGGAGTGTGAATTTGGGATGTCACATCTGTAGCACCTTACATCTACTTTTCTACTGGTTTGACTCATATGCAAGTCAAACAAAAATTTATCATCTAGAAGAGGAAGGAGAGATATTGTAGATCAAGATCATAGGCTCTGAAGAAGAATTCCTGTAGGCAAGTGATGGAGATGAATTGGTATATCTGAGGAGGGATCGATTCAGAAGTAGATCACCCTCCATGAATTCGAGAGGTGATAGTTGTCAGAGATAGCATATCGTTTATAAATTTACTAACCAGAGTGCCCGAGTGGTGCCTACCTTAAGCAAAAAGTGAAGAGTTTATTGATAGATTAGTTTGGGCTGAGTTCATAACTATGCTGGATCTGACCCCATTGGATCCCCTTTGGTGACGCCCACTGCAGTGGATTCAGTTACAAAAATGAATCCAATTCCTGAAGGATCATCAACATGCAAAATATCCATCTACCTGACAATTCACACTTATCAACCTCCTTCACTTTTTCTAGCATACCAGAAATAGTTGGTATGCATTTCTTTCATAGAATGCATGCGCTAGTACTTGCATAACACATTTGCCAAGTATATTCAGGTTGTTCTGGATAAGGGCACTTACATATCACTTGATTTACATGAAAATTTGCTTATCACAGTCAATATATTTCTAATGATCCCTCTGAATTGTCCTCCTGAATCTCCAATGGTTTTCAAATTTCTTTTTGCCACATTGTTTCTGAGAAAAATAATGCTGTGATCTTTATGGTGTACTTACATATGTAACTCAGTTTCCAAGCCAAATAGTGTTTATAAGAAAACAGCAGACACTAAACTTTTCTGCCAGCCATCAAATTCTTCTGTTTTTGTCACTAATTTCTTCCTGAATATTTTTTATACCAAAAATGTAATGTGCTGGCTACAACTTTGGCGTTCCCACCACTATTATCTCCTGTTAACTCACTCACTATTCAAAGATAAAATGCTTATGGCATCACACATTCCATGAAATCAAAGTTGCCAGCATGCAAGTCTTCTGTCCTACAGATTAATAATCAATATTTGATCTGGGAATGAAGGACGCATCATATTCTTATAGTACTGTTTTCAGGGTATGTACCCCACCCCCATGAAGTAGTTAGTTAATTTTTAATGTGTGTGCTAGTGTGTATGAGTGTGTGCTTGCATACATGTGTGTGTGTGGGTCCATGTGTGCATACAAGTGTTCATTAGTGAGCCCATTCCTGCATATGTGTGTACATTCCCATTTTAAAAAGAAATTGGGAGGCTGCCAACAAAGAATTCCTTAGTGTTGTTTTCTACATTACCAATTGGTTCTCAGCATGATTGTTGCTAATTTCTTGTGGTAGATGATCAAAGAGAGAATAATCAGTTTGGTCACTAGTGCCTGGTTTTCATGATTAAAGTGAAAGTGTGTCACTAACTAAGAAGTATTTCATTTGTAATACAATGACCAATTTATAAGCATTAAAATCCACAAGTGTGATGTTTATTCATCGCTAACTATCCTACCATACAATACACATCATTTTCAATTCTAAAAACCTGGCAATAGTGACCAGATTAATTATTGACCTTTAATCCTCTTGCTGTGGGGAAAATCCTTTTGTTGCATCTGTGAAAAGAAAGTGTAGGGAGGATATTGTGCATAGAACGTTTACTTACCTAAGGAAAAGTTTTACAGGTTATGTTTCCACCTATCTGCTTCAGATTTTGATAGAGAGCTTCATTTGCTCCATTTAATAAAAAAAAAAAGATTTTCATGACATGAAGCAAACTGGTTTGTACGGAAGGACAGGTGCACTGAGAGATAATGCCTACATGAGCACTGGGAGGACAGGTGCAAGTTCGAATGAGCAGTTTATTAATGCTTGCTTGTTTGAGCACAGTGATGTCTTTTGTGTTAAGTGGAGTTAATATGGTAAAAAAAATAGAACTTCTTATCTAACCTGCTACGGATTTTCTAAACCTCCAGCTCATTGCTAATTGGTTATCTCATGTGTTGAGTATTTGTATGAAAAGATAAGTTGATAACTCTCTCCCTCTTTCCCATAGTTAGCCGGATTCCCTACCTGCAAACACCCAAACCAAATGGCTTTAGATGTTGGGAGCTCTTCAAAGTATAGAATTTGTAAGAAATGTTGGTCCATTATTTCCTAAATGTCAGATCACAACAATGACAAATTTACTCAAGACTAATTTCACTGAATAATTGAGGAACAGATAAAAGGATAGCATTGTAAAGTTGAAGAGTTTTGTTTAAGCTACTAATATCAGTTCCATCAACTTGCTACAACCTTTTATTCATATTTTCAAATTGCTATAGTGGGTGGCGTGCTGGAGGTTGCATCAGTGAAGGGTATGTGGTATTGTGGTTTTTAAAAGTGGACATTCTGACCCAGACTAAAATTCCTCGAAGTCTAATGAGTTTCACAGCCACTATTGTTCTTTCCAATAATACAAACTTATGTCAGTTGAAAATCTATTTCTTTAATAGATTTTGTCTTCTCAATTCAGTATAATACTGTACCGTATGGACCTCACTATTTTGTATGGTTAGTATATTTCCAACTGTCAAAGGTGAATCCTGTATGCCCATCACAATGGTACGGTTATTAACTTCCATGGGGTTAGTCAGAATTATATGCTGAGGGATTGTGGCTTGGTATTAATGATGTGCTGGTTGAAGGGTTTTGTAAAGGTGATGGTAGTTGTATTGGAGTACTTTAGTTTTCAGAACCCAGATTGCTGTCAAAACTTTTGGTTCTAGCTTCTAACGAGTAAAAACAATTGATTGTTGTTTTGTTTTTACATCTATCAGGCATTAAAATATGTTTTTCTAGTGATTATTAACTCAGTGATCAGGAAGCTTGTCTCTAGGTATATTCCATCTTAAAGAATTTTGTTAATACAAACTTATGGGAAAAAAATTGACCCCAAAAAAATAATTCAAAATAATATTTAACCATACAGACATGGGTACTTGGGTATAATATCACAACTAGCAACATGAGACACATCTCAAGAACATACAGACTTTTACAGAATGAATATCTTCGCTCTGCTTCAAACATGTGTTGCATTAGAGCAATTAGTGCTAAGTACTGCAAGTCACTGTTCAATTTGATATTAAACAAACAACTCCTAGAAAAAATTAAGTGGCTGAAGTCTGGTTGGCAGGTGGGCTTGCAGGTGGGAAGCCTTGTGGAGGGCAGGTTTAACCATGGCAACCAAGTGGAGGGCAGGTTTAACCATGGCAACCAAGTGGAGGGCAGGTTTAACCATGGCAACAAAGTGAAAGTTGTTTTTAATCTTTTTATTGGAGCACTGTGTTGGGTCTTTCTAGTATTAGCTGGAGTAAATGTTTAATGGGAATAAATTTCTAACCTGTTGTGACTAGCAGGAACCTCCATCTTGTTGCTAACTGGTTACCTCATAGGTGTTGAAATTCATCAGACAAGGTGAGTAGGATGTTTAAGAAAGCAACTAGCCAGCTGCACTAGCCACTTTCAGACTATGGTATTGGACCCATTTTTTGAAGAAAAAAAAAGATTTTCAGTTTGGTTGCACAACATCTGTAGAAGCTGTCTTTCAAATATGAAGCAATTTGGATAATCCATTGTTGAGTTATGGAGGATTTTAGGAAGGTATGTTTTTTAAGCCCTATGAGATTACCCATACTTAAAATTGATTTCCCAGAATAAAAAAAGATTTACCATTAATGTGGGTTTTCAGTCTAGGAACGCCTGTATCTTTGTGAACATTTTAGAAAAATATACTTTATAATGTATAATTATGCAGCCCTCACTCTATCTTTTAAGTGGTTGAGTTTCATGTAGTAATGCTGTCAAGTGGGATGTACACTCCAGGCCTTCAACTGTAAGAAACAAACTTGAATGATTTTGTAGCTAATCATTCCAATGAGAATATCCATATTGTGGAAATATCTCCATATTTGGGAATGGGTCTATGGGGTTGCTACTAATGATGGCTGGTGCTGTCCTGGGGGACTTGGGGGTGTTTTACTGAGACATGGGATATTTTTTTAGAAATAAATGATGACAAGTTATGGTAAATACCAGATATCTCATGAATAATTTATTTTCATGGGTAATATCCCCTTAGAAACCGTGTGCAACTCATAGATAAAGAATTATGATGTTGCTGAAGTCTGGGTTAGCAAGTGGGCATGTAGGTGGGAAGCTTTGTGGAGGGCAGGTTTAACCATTGCAACCAGGTGGTGTTGTTTTTAATCTTCCTGTTGGAGCTCAGTGTTGGGTCTTCTTAGTGTTAACTGGAGTTGAATGTTTTGAGGGAACACATTCCCAACCTGTTGTGACTAGCAGGTACCTCTATCTTGTTGCTAACTGGTTACCTCTGTAGGTGTTGAAATGTGTCAGACAAGATGAGTAGGATGTTAGAAAGCAATTAGCCAGCTGCACTGCCCACATTCCAGACCACAGGAGTGGCTGCAGTTGCAATGGTCAGAACCAGACTACCACAAGGCTTCCAACCCATACTTCTGCCCAAATTCGCTCTCAAAAATTACCTATTATTCTATTCTACAATTCAAAAAAGTTCTACCTATTATTCTAAAAAATTTACCAATTATTCCAAAAAATTGGTGAGTATTCTAATTTTCAGACATCATTCCCAACTATTCTCAGCATAGAAGTAAATTCAGTTCATTAGTGTACAAGTATATACATTATCTATTGTACTGCAGCACAATCTACCCTTCAATTCTAAAATATTCTCCTATTATTAAAAAATATTCACCTATTATTCCAATTATGCTAGACTGCACCTATTAGTCCAAAAGTAATGCCAACATATCTGTCCATGAAATTTGTTGTTGTCAACAGGACATAGTTGAATGATTATCCAGCTTCAGATGAACTGAGAACTAATAAGTTTTTGTTGTTGTTGTTGTTGTTGTTTTGTCTTTTTTTTTTTTTTTTTTTTTTTTTTCTTTTTTTTGTTCTATTTTTTATTTATTTATTTTTTTTTTTTAATGTGATGGTGGCTATTGCAATAGTCTGGCTCACCATGAAGGAAACCTCTCAGGAAGCTAAAAATTGGTATAGCTATTCTCCTTGACTTCCTGAGTAAGCCCTCCAAGTTTGGTTCTCATAGCATGCTTCCTTCTCCCTGAAAAGTGACAAAATATATTTTCATACTAAAAATCATTAAAAAAAAATATGGTGGAGATTGGAATGTTTTTTCTGTCCATGCCCCTCCTACTACATGTGGTGGGTGGTGGGGGATATACATGTATATATATATACACATACCTACCTACCTACCTACCTACCTACCTACCTACCTACCTACCTACCTACCTACCTACCTACCCACCTACCTACCTACCCACCTATCTACCTACCTACCCACCTACCTACCCACCTACCTACCTACCTACATATATATATATCTACTCAGTCAAATTATCCTTACTGTATATGCAATTACAAATCCTACACACGTCTCTCCTTAGAAGGCTGATTCATTGAGTTAATTTCTCTTTAAAGCTCCACAATGCACAATGATGTGTTTAGACTAATGAAACTAAGCCATTGTTTTCTAGTTGCGCTCATTTTGCTCATTTTTGGCAAATAGAAAAATTTTTCCCATCAGCATCAGACAATTTTTATCATAGTTACTTCTGAATTGAAAATCTCATTTTTCACAGAGGGATCAAGGTCTGTCACAACCATGAGTCAAGAATGTAAGTTGTTTTTTTGTGAAATCAGGTAGTAATGCAATTAGTGCAATGAGTGAGCTTTATCATTTCACGCAGTGAACTTAAGCACCATCACAATTATTATTTAATGGATTGCACACATTTGTCATGTTGACTAATTGATTTACTTGCATTCAATTGCTCATACTAATATCATACTGTTTTAATGTGGTCAGATGGAGGATTAGAGATGGAGCTGTGATTTTTCTTTAAAGCTCCACAATTCCCACACATAAGTGTACATCCACTCCAGAACTGAAAATTCTCCCTTTTTTTTCATTTTTGGATGTGTTTAGATTCACCAAACCAAAAAAAAATTGTTTAAAAGTTTTCTTCATTTTGTTCATTTTTTTGCATCAAGAAAAATTGTTTCCAATACAGAACTGAGGATTAATTTTGTTTAATTTTTGGTGAGCTAGCTGGGAAGTAATAGTTTTAGTATAAAAAAAACAAAAATAACAACCAATTAGTCAGCTAATTACATGTAGTCAACGTCAGTTCAAATCATTCTAAATTCGAACTGGTACTGTTGTTATGTTAAATGGTTAGATGGTTGGTTAGGTGATTCATGAGAAACCATTCCACAGGAAAGCATTTGCAAACCTGACCCTTTCCTGTGGACACCTATTGCTAGTATTAGTAGCAAATAGCTTGGTCATGGTGATATTCAGAGGTAGGAACTATGTGTTGTTCATGAAATTAAATGCTGTCAACAAGACATAGTCACATGATATCTAAGAGAAGGAGAGGATTATCATCTCACCTCAACCAAGCCGATTCACAACTTCAAAAACTTTCAAGACTAAATCAAGAATAACTCATAAAGAAAAGGTTATGTAATTGGTGTCTGAAGTCCAGGTTAGAAGCTTTTCCATGGTTTGGTAGTAACCATTGCTATTTGAGCCACTCCTGTGGTACTGAAGTGGCCAGTGCAGCTGGCTAGTTGCTTTTTTAAACATCCTACTCATCTTGTCTGACACATTTCAACACCTATGAGATAACCAGTTAGCAACAAGATGGAGGTTCCTGCTAGTCACAACAGGTTGGAAATTTATCCCCATTAAACATTTAACTCTAGCTATCACTAAAAGAATACCCAACACAGTATTCCAATAGGAAGATTAAAAACAACACCACCTGGTTGCTATGTTCAAACCTGCCCTCCACAAGGTTTCCCACTTTCAAGCCCACCTGCCAACCAGACTTCAGCCACCAATTTTTTTTTCTTAAGTTGCAAAACATTTCCAGGTGCAGATCCAGGATTTGGGGATGGGGGGGGGGGGGGGGTTGTATTTTGCTACAAAAATCAAGGTTAGGCCATGAAAATAATATTATAGTTTCTCAGACCCAATAGCATTAATTTTTTTGGTGTGTGTGTGTGTGTGTGTGTGTGTGTGTGTGTGTGTGTGTGTGTGTGTGTGTGTGTGTGTGTGTGTGTGTGTGTGTGTGTGTGTGTGTGTGTGTGTGTGTGTGTGTGTGTGTGTGTGTGTGTGTGTGTGTGTGTGTGTGTGTGTGTGTGTGTGTGTGTGTGTGTGTGTGTGTGTGTGTGTGTGTGTGTGTGTGTGTGTGTGTGTGTGCAGGACTGTAATTATGATAGATTGATGATTTATGTAGAAACTGAATGAATTCTGTGGTTATTATGATTTATACTTATTTAGCCACAGGTAGATAACCTTTGAACAGCTGCTTTCCTGTGAGAGAGATAGAGCTGTATTGTGATCGTTTTCTATTCTTGTGGAATCAATTCACTCAAATGTATTTCTTTCTCTCTCTCTCTCTCTCTCTCTCTCTCTCTCTCTCTCTCTCTACTGGCTAATTTTCAAGAATATAATAGTAGACTAAATTTTTTAAATTATCAGAGTCTTTTGTGATGAAGTTTCTATTTGTTCTTTGTGAGATTAGCTTCTCTGCACTCTACATTAAAAAAAATTTTTTTTTCTTTAACTATTTGTTCTTTGTGAGATTAGCTTTTCTGCACTCTACATTAAAATTTTTTTTTCTTTAAATTTTAGGTTGGAGATGTCATATTTGATAATAGATCTCGAAGAGGTGGAGAAACATAAGGAGCAAATTTGTTAGGGAGGTGAAAAAAAGGGAAAATAAATAGTCTATCCAAGAAGGTTTAACTTATGTACCATTTTGGCAACTTTTCGAACTCAAATTTTTACTTGACACTATCAAGCACAGATCGTAAGTACAAATTCCCTGTGTTAAAGGTTGATTTAAAATTCATTTTTGGACAGAACACATTCAAACTTCACCCCCAACACACTGACCCCGGTACCACACACCTCCCCCCCCCCTTGCCGAAAAACATGTATTAATCCCTTCTGCATCATCCAGATAAGGTGATGTTACCTGATACACTTACCCTTGATCTACACAACAGTTAGGACAGCAGTAGTTCAATAGAGTAATACAGGTAAAATTTGGCCTCCTTCACTCCAAAATGAGTTTAAACAGTCAATGATTAAACGGCTGAATAAAGTTTGATGAAATTTGGCAGATATGATCCCTGGGTGTGAGAGTGGTTTAGGGCTGGGTTACACTTCACCACTCCTCTTCGTGTGGATATTATAGCCTCCCAAAAAGCCAAAAAGAAAAGAAGTTTTTTGGTATCATAAGGAGGGGTTCGAGACCCACTTACAATATGGTGCCCCTAGACCAGCCCAGTTATCATGCAAAGTTTGTGAAGTTGCTTGCAGTGGTTACTGAGAAAAACGTAGTCTTGATAGAAAAGAAAACTTTTAGCACATTACGATAAATCTAATAAGGCCAATTTTTTTCAGTTATAAATTTAACCAAAACATTTTAGAAAATGGGCAATTTTAAAGTAATTTACTAAGAAATGTATATTGGATGGAATGGAGGGATGGGGGAGGGGTGGAGGGGAGGGGTGGAGGGGAGGGGAGAGAGGGGTACTCTAGGAGAAGGAGAGAATTATCATCTCACCTCAACTAAGCCGATTCACAACTTTTAAAACTTTCAAGCCATATGATAAATCTAGAATAACTCCTGAAGAAATGGTTATGGAATTGGTGCCAGAAGTCTGGGTTAGAAGCCTTTCAGTGGTCTGATTGTAACCATTGCTATTTGAGCCACTCCTGTGGTCCTGGAAGTGGCCAGTGCAGCTGGTTAGTTGCTTTCTTTATACATCCTACTCATTCTGTCTGACACATTTCAACACCTATGAGATAACCAGTTAGCAACAAGATGGAGGTTCCTGCCAGTCACAACAGGTTGGAAATTTATCCTCATTAAACATTTAACTCCAATTAACACTAAAAAATACTCAACACAGTTTTCCAACAGGAAAATTAAAAACAACACCACCTGGTTGCTATGTTCAAACCTGCCCTCCACAAGGTTTCCCACCTACATGCCCACTTGCCAACCAGACTTCAGTGACATCATAATTTACTTCTAAGAGTTGCACAAGGTTTCTAAGTTGTTTATACAGTAATACATGAGCATAAACTTGCACTTCTTATTGCTAATTGTTCCAATGCAACACTTGAAGCAGAGCGAAGTCATCATTCTGTACAAAGTCTGTAGTTCATGAGCACATGTGTCTTATGTTGGTACTTATGATGCCATACTTCTAAATCTATGTGGTACCCAGTGATCAGGTGTGCATGGCTAATTATTACTTTCAATTGTTTTCTTTAGGTCAATTTCTTCCGTAAGTTTTTTTTGCTATTAACAAAATTCTTTGAGAGACTTGTACCTAAAGACAAGCTTTGCCTGACCACTGAGTTATTAATCACTAGAGTAGTACTTAAAACGAAACAACAAACGATCATCCGTTTTCTACTTGTTTGAAGAGAGAACCAAAAGTTTTGATTGGAATCTGGGTTGTGAAAACGATAGTACCCCAATACAATACAACCACCATCACCTTTACAAAACCCTTCAACCAGCACATCATTAATACCGAGCCACAATCCCTCAGCATATAATTCTGACTAACCCCATGGAAGTTAATAATCTTACCATTGTGATGGGCATACAGGATTCACCTTTGATACTTGGAAGTATGCTAACCATATAAAATAGTGATGTCCCTTCGTGCACAGTATCACACTGAGTTGAGAAGACAAAATCCATTGAGAAATGCATTTTCAGCTAACAGAATAGGCAATGATTTTATCTTATTAAAATGAGAGGGTGGGGGAATCGAAACAGTAGAATCAGATAAGCGAGTTGGTTATTGAAGGATACAATAGTGGCTGTGAAACTCATTAGACTTCAATGAGTTTTAGTCTGGGTCAGAATGTCCACTTTTGAAACCACAACACCACCATATCCTTCACTGATGCAACCTCGCACATGCCACCCACTATAGCTACTTAAATGTGAATTAAAGGTTGTAGCAAACTGATATTAGTAGCTTAAACAAAACCCTTCAACTTTACAATGCTATCCTTTTATCTGTTCCTCAATTATTCAGTGAAATTAGTCTTGAGTAAATTTGTCATTGTTGTGGTCTGACATTTAGGAAATAATGGACCAACATTTCTTACAAATTCTATACTTTGAAGCGCACCCACCATCTAAAGCCATTTGGTTTGGGTGTTTGCAGGTGGGGAATCCAGCTAACAATAAAAAAAAAATTAAAAAAAGAAGAAGCTATCAACTCATCTTGTCTGACAAATGTTCAACACTAATGAGATAACCAATTAGCAATAAGCTGGAAGTTTAGATAACCAATAACAGGTTAGAAGTTCATTTTCTTCAAACATTGTCCACTCAACACATAAAAAAACCCCCACCTGCTCGAAAAGCTGACATTAATAAAATACTTATTCAAACCATTGTTGAAATATGACTTTCCCAAATATAGTTAGGATGTAAAGAAACATAAAAGATAAAACTCTCTATAACTTGATTTGGAAACCAGTTTCATGGACAGGAAAAACCAAAAAAAATTCACATCTGAACATCACCATATCAAACTACCATAGCAACTGCACCATCAAAACCACCACATCCTGTTAGCATGGCATGCTGCTGACTGTAACAGTTAATTAATAGAAATGGGATCTGATATCTATGAACCTAACACTTTCTCTTCACCTTCTCTATTGGTCCAACAGTCACAGGGGATGGGTGAATTTTTTTTATGGTACATACAACATTCTTTTGTGGATTCAATATCTCAAGACCATTTAGTTCAAGAATGTGCTGGATGGCATTCTGTAAATGTTGAGGATTTTGAAATATGGGTCTATTTAATAGGAGTATGTAACCAACCTACGATATGTTGATCATGAAGTAAAAAAGTATTTGTTTTTTTGTTTTTTTTATGTAGCAGCATTATATATATATATATATATATATATATATATATATATATATCAAATGACCAGAAAGTTGGCAAGAGCTATATGATGCTGTAGTATGCCACTATAGGTGTGTTCTGTGATGAACTTGCAGCCTTAAGCCTAAATGTATATATATATATATACTATATACATGAAAAAGAAAATTACACGAAATCTAACATTTACAATATGCCAATTTCCCCCCCCCCCCCCCCCCCGTTTTTGATCTATCCCTCAATTAGTACTCTATATTCTTGTTCTATGTATCTTTCTGGTGATACTGATATGTAATAAGACATACTCTATACCATTTAGTTATATTTTAGTCTAGAGATATTTTCCTGGGCAATACACAACTTTAAATATAAAAATATCAAAATGCTCAGTGGCGACATGATGCCACCTGGCAGATTCCATAAATATAAGGTATTAATGTACAAATTATGCAAAAACAAACATTGCATATGCTCCAAGATTCCATCCAAATATGGTGTTTGGCTGCTGGACTCTATATGGAGCCTTTCTTCAGCATGCATTCGTCTCAAAGCTTCATGGTGTTAGCAAAATCAGTTTAATGTCACATTGATACTTACTACCCACCCAGATGAGTTGGTGTAACAAAAATTTTTATCTATATAGACTTAATTAACATCACACAAAATTAAACACAGAAATATTCATTAATGAAATACTTTTTGAGTGAATACAATTTTGTACTTCATATATCATGCCTGTTGTGGGTTTCCTTTTCTAGATATCTATCTGATGAAACTGATGAACTTGGTTATATCTTTTTTAAATTTTTCACGAGCTATACCAGAATAAAGTAAAAGTTATTCAATTTATGTGCTGTAACCACTGCTTGGCAGCTTAGAGCTTTGGTGTTGGATTTTTAAGATTAATAAAGACAATTAATCTCTACCCAATGTCTGCATTGTTTGCACCACAGTTCCCATCTGAAGTAGTAGTAAATAAAACAACTAACAACGTCAATAAGAATACTTCCTAACAAATTGTTTAGTGAGATACAAAGGGAGCCATGAACTAACAAACCTATTTTTGATTGTTGCTGGAATCTAATTTGACTGCCAGTTCAGTCTGGGAAGCAGCTGGTGGAGAGTGCAGGTGGTTCCCAGCTGTCTAAACATGCCACCAGTAATTATGATATGATTAACTAATTGTATAAGCTGAATAAATTTGATGTACTTTTCCATTTAATGTTTGAACTAACATAACCCCAGGAAGATTCAACAAGATTCTAACAGGAAAATATTGATACAGGATTCACTCATTGTTAATAATCATAAGCTTTCCTCTCTGTAGGCTTAATTACACCGACCTTCCCATTCAGGATTCCATGAAGACTTTATCCAGTCTTCTGTGACTGCATCATACAAACCCAGGAAGTAGACCTAGTTAATGAATCAATATTTATTTTGATTTTAAAATGCAGCTGATAATTATGTTGTATTTTCTGCACTATTGATCTCAGAGTTCTTCTGGTGGTTCATAGAATGTGTTGCTTTATGAATACAATAAATACAATATAAATAATTTAGAAGCAGAGGCCCATTTGCAGCTTTGCTTGCAATGGTTAAGGCACATTATCCAACAAACATTATTCTAGACATTATTGAAAAGGGCATTGGAAGAGTTTCAAGTTAATTTTTATGCTTGGCAGTGTTTGCATAGAATAATGGTTAACCCTGTAGACCTGGTCCAAGAGACCTCCAGGGTGTACATCACAAGCACCAACATAAGATAGAATGAAGGAACCTACACAGATTTGACAGATTCCATAACTTTAACCTATCCAACATACAACTAGGATAAGGCAAGCACTATATTTATATTAAAAAAAATTTTTTTTAATCAACAAATTTTTAAGCTGAATATAATTATTTTGTTCCACCATGTGATCTTTCATGTCTTCTTCTTCAATGCATTATATATACTGGCAAGCACTCAAGGTCTCCACCCACAAATGCTTGCTAGGCCCACCTTCTGGGCTGCAGTCACACGATTGTCTGCTTGGAGGACATCTTGTAGAAATTTTGAATACATAGACAGTGTTTGTTTTTCAAATTTAATGAATTGAATTACTTTTTCTCTCATATACCTTTTAAAGATTTAATCATACCGTATTTCAAATTTGAAGCCATATGGACTTGCCAATCTTTAGTTATAGAGGGATTTAGCTTTTATGTTTCTGTCATTCAATCTAAATTTGGGGAAGTCACATTTCAACAGCGCTTTCTTAGAAGCAGCTTTTCCATGTATACTGCTTTATTATTATCATTCTGTAGCTGGGTTAATACTCTATGTAATGAGTATATTCAATGAATCTTTAACTTATCTTTTACCTGTGCATTGCATTGTCAAAATATTTTATTGCTGCTTAATGCCTGTCCACCCTACAAACAGGTTTTTATCTCTCTCCAGCAACACCTGGTTTCATCTATTTTCTTGTGGTCACACTGGCATAGTGCTGAACCAACTCCACATTATTATATGGTCTGAATAATTGGCTGGGCTGATTGATTGGTTTTCATGTAATGCTCTAGAGAAACAGTATGTTTTATTTGCTTGATGTACTATTTTATTTACTTGATGTACTACTCTATTTGCTTGATGTACTACTTTATTCTGGCTTTTCCCTCTGCCATGTCATCGAACAGCCCAAGGAGAAAAGAGGGAGAGAGCTGTTAGTAGCTAAACTCCTAATAACACCCATCAACACTAAAGCCACAGGAATGTTAAATTGGAAAATTACCACAAAAGGGGTTCAGGGAGGTGTGGAAAAAATGAATGCAAATTATTTCACATATATCAACTTTGGCACTGTCATTACACCTAGAGATTGGACATTAATTTGGAAGTATTTATATGGCTAGTGTCCTCATAATTAGCAATACCACCCAATGGTAAACATCTTCCTTGGCCACTCCTGAATGTTTCATGTATATCTGATAAATGACTCTCCAGTATAGCAGCTGTATGCATGCAACATTTCTGGAGTGACCAGGGGAGATCCTTACCAATGTGAACCTCAGAGGCCTGGTGCACCTAGAGGCTAGCCATAAGCTGGTCAACTATAATTAATTTATTAAAAGGTTGGCGTAACATTTGCAGAATAGTTGACCATATTTATTGTGTATTATAGTGCTTCCATCTGAATCATAGGGCTTCTGTTTAGACTCAGACATTATTAAATAATGTTATAGGTTTCCATGACAACTTCAAATTATGTTTTCACTATAGTTATATTGGATACTAAAACTATCCACAGGCCTAGTTATATGCTATAGTAGTTAGGATTGGTTTTGATCCAACTCCTTGGTAATTGCTTGGCTAGAATCTCTGGCAAATGACTCAGAATACGCACAAATGAGGATGGGAACTTCATTATTTGGTTAGCAATGCTACAATCCACAAGGTGGAGCATATAATGAATGCAAATTTTTTTTTTTTTTTTTTTTTTTTTTTTTTAATTTTATTGTTGTGCCAGGGTGTGCCCTATGATGGACTTGCTTCCTACAAAACACTTTCAGTTAATGAATATGATTACAATTATTTTGGCCCACACATGTTCAGGACAGAATTTCTAAATATTTTCCTTTGTTATTCAATCAGTGTTCATTAGACCAACCCTTGACAAGAGAAACCTTGTGGTTTGTTAATAGCTATCACTTGCTCTGTTCATGTAATGGTAAACATCTCCCACTATAAATAGTTCGTGAGTGTCTGTCTGTCCTTAAGTTATACTACTCCTCCCAAATGGAAATTTTAATCACCACAGAATATTTACAATCTATTTGGGTAGCGCTAGGGGTTTACAGACTGAGTTTCATCTTGGGGAATGCTCTGTGAGTAAAGAAAAAAAGGAATCAAGATTTTACCCTGTACAAGAAGAAGCCTAAGAAACCAAGGTACAGGTCTCCCAAGCTCATAGTCGGAGGTTTGCATCCTGGATTGGGCTTTAGTCTCCTTTATTTTTCCCATTTAACCGTCCCTTTTTTCATTTCCTTCTGTTCTTTCAAATCAATATATATAAATCTACCCCATCCCACTATTATAATATGTAAAATATTAAATATATAATAATATATAATGTAATATATCCCTACATATAACAAGCAATTTAGACAATTTCATAACTACATTAGAAAAACCAACTGTAGGGCAGATATTTCCTTAATTCAGATATAGCAAGCAATAATGGTTACAGAAAAGTCTTTAAAGTAACAGAGCTATTATCTCTGAAACTTTCAACTCAGTCCTCAAGGTTTGCAATATAAATGAGTCCTCCTGTTCGACCAGGAATAAGTTATGAGTAGTACACAGACAAAGGGATATCCATCCCATCTCCATGGAATGTCTAAATATTCTTGTAGCATATAAGAATTTGTATGAAATGCTTCACAACATGCATACAAATATACTTTATAGATTGCCTGTTCCCAAGCTTTCAGCTCAGGCTAACTTCCATCAAGGTTAGTTCTCTGATTACCAGGTCTTCCTTTTGTTCCAAAGTTTTCCTACTCAGTTTTAATTCACCACAAAACTTGTTAGTTATTTCTGTCATCCTTTTGTTCAACCTGTGAGGTCATAGGATATTATGCTGTCAGCTTGGTCTGGAAGTTAGCTGACAATTACCAGTCCTATATTAATCTAGTCAGTATTTCATAGAGATAGTAAGTCTTCTGTATTTATCAACTGTCTGCCTCTTGAGTATTGTGGCATTTTTTGGCATTCAAGGAACCAACACTGAAGCAATATTGTTGCTCTGACAACCAACATACAAGTACTTCTTTTTTGTGATGTGGCTTCAGCAACTTAGTTAATCTTGCTTCTATGAGATTACATAAGTCAATTATCGCTGCACAGGAAAATGTGTGAGTAAATACAACACATTATGACAAGTGCATGAACATCATAACAATCATTTCATTGTATTTCAGGCTGTTTCCTCTCATGTGAGAGAGAATGTTGGTCACTTAAGATGTAACTTCGTTAGGGTTTCTAATGTTTGTATGTCACGATTGGTGTCTGGCATGCTGTTTGGCACACATGTATGCATGCACATGTGCATGCAATAGTATTATTACATCTTAATGAATATCTACACAATGTCTGGATATGTTTGGTACAGACAAGTAAATCAAGTAAATTAAGTAAATAGTTTGTTTGAATTCACCACCCCCTACCCCCCTCGTTATTCCGATTTAATAATAGCGGTAAATCAATCCCTTGAAGGAAAAAATACATATCACACTTTTCCTTTTCCACAAAAGCTATACCTAGAGTTTAAAATCCCACTATACATGGTTTGCAAGTTTTTGTCTATCCACAAGTAATACTACTACTCCTATATAGAACTTCCAATCATCATAAATATTTCACAGCTTATTCAGTATAGTTTTGTGAGGACATGGATTGAGTTTGATCTGTGGGAATCCTCTATGAGAAAAGAAAAATGGAATTTCAAATTTCCATACAAAAAAATCAAACCAAAAAATGGCCAACCAGTTAAAACATATGTCTACCGAACTGAAAGTCCAAGAGACCAAAGGCTGAATGAAAAACTGCCTAAGGGCATGGTTTAGCGCTAGTATTTCCATATTTCCCATTTGTTTATGTAGTAATATTTTGTCTATTGGCATGTATAGTAGTAATGTTCTATCATTTTTGAAAACATTTTAATTAAATTTTGACTTCTTTTTTAAGTTTTTAGTTGTTTTTAATGATATATAAATACCTAGCAACAGTGTGTACAACACACAGAGTAGCTAGGTACTTCTTTATCTCATGTTAATTTCTTCAACTCTTTAATAATAGGCACATACAGCCTCAATAGAGTAAATAAATTGCTATTAACATCACTATATTATAAATAAAGTCTATTTCAGAATAGTTCATTGGAAAGAATTAACAAACTTTTAGATCTTATCAGACACAAAACATTTTCTTTGGTGATGAATGATCAATGCTCTTACAATCAGGGCGGTGTACAGCCATTCCATTATCAGAAATCAATGCTCTGCTTTAGATGGAAATATATTTCAGCCGAGTCATTTTGAGAATATCTGATTTATTTAAAAACTTGCCCTACATTTTTTGCCAGATTTCCAACCTGCTCAGTCCTTTTTTGGTGATTTTGTTATAGAGGAAAAAATGACTTCTTTACACCACTCAGGTCTCTTTGAGCAAACTTCCTGTAGAGATGTGACAGTTGTGACAGTTGTGACGTGATTGGTGATGTGAACATCCCATTTTGCTCTGCTATATCCACCCTAGTTTGACCTCATATCAATCTGGACAACATCTGTACAAGTGGATACCCTTATTCGGTCACTACAATAGATCAGGTACTTAGCAAGTAGGGCAGAGAGGGAGTATGACTGTGAAACTGCTGTTGGGAAGATTTATGAATGACAGTAAAATTTTGGCACAATACTGAATAGGAAATTTATAGCTATTGAGATGACTGAAAGATTGAAGTCATTAATTTGTTAATCAATAAATATTATTTCCTGAAATGGTGTACTAATATATGATCTCATACGTACACTGATATGCACTTAAGTGATTTTGGCAGCAAATCTGTATGTATAGGACAGGCACAATATGATCTGGACCTTCAGTGGTTTTATTTGTATCCTGTTCATTGCCAATGAGTATAAATGCTATTTCCTTTAAAGGTTGGCCTCTGGTTGGATGCTAATTGTAGCGTCTTGCTATTGGGGATGAACTCTAGCTGCTTGTCAGGACCAATTCGTTGTTTGTTACATACACTTAAAAAATTACTTAGACCAATAAGCGACTATATTTGAGATTAATGGAACCTGCCAGCATGTTACTATCATTATTAACGAGTTTTGACACCTTGCTACCAACAGGGGGTCAAATTGCCTGTATATCCTCTGGCTCATCATGCTATCATAGTACCACTAATTCTAGGTAGCTGTCAAGAATTCATATTATTTTATATATTTTTTCATATTTTATATACTTTGTGAATGCTTTTATATCCATAATAGATTGAAATATTTGTATAAGTTGAGTAGCATTGTTTGTCAATGATGAAAGCAGCTGATCATTTTCCCTAACCATCTCTAGCTTACAGTTCTTTCGGTTAGGAATTCACTGGCTATAACTTCTTTTTTCATTGTTATCTTATGAATTGGTGGTGATAAAAGATGATTAAAAGAACAATAATCTAATGCTGGTTATCCCTTTATAACACAGAGAGACACAGTTCAGTTCAGTTCAGTGGCAGATCCAGGATTAATGAAAGGGGCTTTCAAGATTTATCTTACACAAGCACACTTGCATGATCATTTATGCTGCTCACACTTGTACATTTACAAGAAACTTGAATGGGAATCTTAGTATGGTTAGGTTAGATTGAGAGAGCTGAATGAAAGGGGGGAAATCTCCAAAGAGCTGGGTCTAGACAAGAGGTTTGAGTGGAGACATAACAAGAGATTTTTTATGTCTTCGCTATATGTTCCTAATATGCCACACCCACCCACTAATAAATATAATAGCTTTTTCCTACTGAAATAGCCTCCCAAAATCGAACTTACAGCCAAATTTTGAATGATTTTTCTGGAAATAAGCTTTTGGTATGAAATTAATGAAATGAGTTTCTTAATAGGCACTGTAAGTTGATACAGCTTAGTGAGGCTAGCCATAACAAAATGACTAGGTTAGCAAATCACAAGAGGCTGTGAAAATAGTTTGTTTGTGTATTGAAAGGGAGTTTCCATGGAAATGGCTGAAACCCCCCTGGATACACCACTGCAGCTAACCTGGTCAGATGATATGCTATTGAAATTCACCCAGATTGGACATTTTTATGATTCAGAAGTACAGTTAAAGAATTGTCTTTAGCTATAGAATTGAATTTTGGCTGATGTTTCAATTATAAAAGGACACACCTCATTAGAAGAATGCAAGTAACACATAGCAACAAATTATAACTAATAGTGATTGAGTAAACATCTTCAAATTTGGCAAAGCAGACAATGAAGATGAAATATTATTTTTACTTGCTTCAAACAGGTTCAAATGACTAACTACACTCTATAAATAAATAAGAATGTGTTACATCAATGTGTATGACATCATCTGCAGTGCTCAGCTGCTCAACTGCTTAAAGGGAATTCAAAAAATATATATTAAAGATAACATTACATTTCCAATCATCTCTATAATTGCAAAGTAGCTCAATATATAAATATCTTTCTTGCTGAGCTGGTTCTATTAAAAATGCTACTCAAATGTACTACATGGCACACTAAATAATTGTGAAGACTTTGTCTGTAGGCTATATGGTTGATGCAATTTTGGTTGTGCTAGAACCTTGACTATATACACAGCACTAGTACAATAGGGAGATTGCTCCCTTTTACACTGACTGTATTTTTTTTTTTTTTTTTTTTTTTTTTTTTAATAATAAGCACTCATGCATACATGCAGACAAAAACCCAAATGTGAAGTAATTAAAGGTTTTCATTATTCTCTTGTTTTCAGTATCTTGCCTAACTCCAGTTGTACCTGGTATACTTTTTTTTATAGCAAGATCCAGTTCACTCTACTAAAAAAAAAAAAAAAAAAAAAAAAAAAAAAAAAAAAAAAAAAAAAAAAAAAAAAATTCAATTCAATCAGAATTATATGGAAATTAAGTAGTTTTTCACTTACTTCATGATTCCATTGTCAGTCTGAATTGATGTCTGTAGTATAAACGACATAAACATTTAGCTACAGCACACAAAAGAAATCTTAATTGCAGAATGGCAGACGATCAGAGACATGTCTAGCCCTAGCCCTACAATTGTAACACATTGTGTAGTCTGAAGGAGTGATACGTAAGGAGTGAGATACCACCTAGATAGTGAATGGTGTGGGATTATGTGCTCTGTAATGTCTTGGTCTGTGTGTGTGTGTGTGGCAGTGAGTGGGAGTGTATGCTTTGCAGAGGAGAGCCACTAAAATGTATGGAATGGATTCAAAGGAGGAAGAGACTATAATCTTGTGTAGATGTGGTGGGATGTGCTCTCTTCCCAGAGGGATACAAATTCTCAGAATGTTGTAGAAATGTTTCCCCTATTATGTTTCATTTGTTTCCTGCTTGTTATATTGATCATATACCATTACTTAATTAATTGTGATAACTAAAAATCCACCCTACAAGCTGTTCTGCAATTACAAGCTAGTTCAGCTAGATTAATTTTGATTTAGGTGGTGGGAAAAAAAGTGAAAAAGAGTGGGGGTGGGTTGTGGGGTATTCATCCATTTCTGTAATTTAGCCATTATAAAGTTAATATTAAGCACAAAATACCCGTTCTATGGATGATGGTTCTATGGATGATGGATCGAGACCACCCCCCTAGCAAACCCTTGACAGCTGCCCTGGTACAAAATGAAAAGCACACCAAGTTTGGTGGATTTCCTCCCAAAACCAACCCCCCCCCCCCCCCCAAAAAAAAACCTTAGAAGAGCCAAAAATGAATGCCCCAAAGGTAGAAACAACCAATATACTTTACCATGATATTTAGAGTAACCCACATGAAACATTACAACTTTTTCATCAGCAAGGATATAATAAATAATGACCATGTTGTTTCACTTTCAACCCCCATAAGAGGGCTAGGGCTCTAATACGCCATGGAGGCCAACTTTACAAAATCAAGGGTGTGACAGCTGCCCAGGTCTGAAGTGAAAGCCTTCCAAATTAGATGAGTCTCCTCCCAATTATATGAGGGGAATATATGTCCTCAGAGTGGGCTTGAGACAGTAAGGCAATTGGGGGCCAATTTAGAAAAAACCAAGGTGCCTTGCTGGTCAGCCAAGTCCCAAATGGAAGCTCACCAGGTTGCTGGGGCTCGTCCCAAAACTGTGGAAGGAATGGAGAGACATGATATATTAATACATTTTAGCTCCATTGTAAGACAATGCACACCAAAACATGAAAACATTGTTTTAGTGCAACAGTTATTTCAATTCCCAAGAATTGAAGTTGACAAGACAGCCAAAAACCCGCTCACTTACGATTTAATGGTTTGACTTAATCATGGATGAAAAAAAGAAGGGGAAAAAAAAATTCAACCATGACCAGGATTTGAACCTGGGACCTCAGCACTAGTGGTCAGAGGAAGTTTCACAAGAAGAAGAACAACAACAAGAACAAGAGCAAAATTCCCAAAAGTAACATTTAGATTCCGGAACTTGTTAAAGTTCTCGGGTAAAAGTAAACCTGGATTGAAAAGACTAAACTCAAAATTACTCACTGTCTAGATGGCAAGTTTCTGTTGACATCAAATAACTGATGATCCACACAGCAAAGCACAGATATAATAAACTATGTTAAAAGGGGGGAAAGAAAAATAACATGGAAGCCTGCAGCTTATTTGAGGAAGAAAGGAATCCATGTTTTTTCCAAAAAGAAGATAGACATATCTTTGAAAACAGAAACATCTTCACGATATACTATGCCTACTTATAGATTCACTACATAGCTATGTGTGTATATGGAATTATAATTATTATTGTTATATTGTACAGACACTGTGCATGCACAATCTTGGACAAGTCATTTAATTATGGTATTGAGACAAAGAACCCTCTCATTGTTTGTTCTGGAAATTTGGCAGTTCAGAAAACTTTTATATCAATAGTTATCATTATGAGTTTTGTCTGTCCATTAGACATGAACTCTTTTAGGGTTTTGGTTAGATGCCTCCACATATTTTGGGAATGATGTGGACATCCCAAGGATAGTTTATCACAAAACAAAACAAAACAAAATTTTCTTCCTTAAAGTGACACCCCTGGTGGTGAAGAAAGAACTTCAAATTTTCCATAAAATAGTATAACAAAAACAACGTGACGCAGGTCTGCCAAGGCCTGGGCTTTTTCTTCTTCTTTTTTCTTTTCTCTTTCTATTCTTCTTTTTCTTCTTTTTAATACCTGCTAATAGAACTTACTGGGTCGATCCTAACCACACCTTGCCACACCTTTTCCTGGTTCCCATATATATATGGGTAACAGGTATTTGTGCATATATATTAGTGCATATGATTCACCTTACTATATGAGCACCAAACCAGATGAAACTCTCTCTTTATAGTAAACACATCCAACATCAAGAATGGTTTTTAGATCTACTTGGGCCACCTGGGCACATCTCTAACTGTGGTCATTGTAACAATTTGACTCTATGTTTAACTTGTGGCTGGGTGCTGAGTTAATTCCGTGATTTTGTTATGTGATTTGTTGTGTGATTGCTACAAGCAAGGAAAAATTCTTGAGATAACTACACAAAACTGTTACGAGGATTGCACCAATGGCTCAGCAATCGCTTCTACCAATACCACAGCAAGCCACAGGGGTGTCTGATTGGTGCTATGTATCCATAAGTGGCACCAAGCAGTTTGCTGTGGAGACAACCTGATCATAAAGTGGCACCAGGACTTTTTAAAGAGCTCCCTGAGTACAAACGTTCAATTCTTGTCAATTAGCAAAACAAACAAAAAAGAACAAACTGAATACAAAAGCTCTTAAACTTGTCACTTAGAAAAGATACCAACAAAAATACAATTATTTGGTAAAGTATAACTCATAAAAAAAAAGTGAATAAAATATATATATTTTTTTTTAATATTTAGCACAGGAAGGCACAAAATCAGTTGATAAATTTTCATGTGAGAGTGTAGATGTCCAATATAGGCAATAAATATACTAATGATAGTTATTGTTTTTTCATTTTAATTAAGAAAAATTGTTAACAAAGAACCTGTGGCCTTTTATTGTCATTTGTACAATGATTAGGTAAAATATAGAATCCTGTCAAAGCTCTTTATTTTTATATCTTGGTATATTTTTAACTTTTTTCGATATTTGTCTTTGAAATTAAGTTGAAATATGCATAAAACTGTATATAATACTTCAGCAATGTATTTTTAATACAAAGGGCTGGATTGCATGAGATTCAAATGAATATCTGTAAATATTAGCTTTATTCTTGTATCATCCAGCATTTGGTTTTAATTTTCCTGTTCATTGAAACTCCATGATGAACTTCATCTGAAGAGGTAAAGGATATATATTATTGGAGTACTGAAATTATCATTAACTAATTGCCAGAAATCTAATATGCTAATATAAGTGATTAAATTGTGAAGTGGCTTCAACAGTCATGTTGGTGCCACTCTTAAATATAGCAGTGGAGACAACGCATTTTTGGATGGACAACCCTGAAGCTGTGTGATCATTGGTGACATTAGATCAGAAGCACACGTCAGATATTTTTCTAATGTTACGTACTGCAACAACAGGCATGCTTAATTTGAATTGGTACAGGGTCATCCAAGTTGTGGTCTACATCGGTTCATTCTAACCTATAAATTTAATTGTTCAAATTAATATTATCAGTTTATTTTGAAATAAATTATTTTTGTTTAAGTTTCAATAGTTCACTCTGAGCACTCATGGATAATTAGTTACTCATTTTTCTTTCCTTCTTAATTTCTTATGATTGTTTGATGCTTCTTAATATATTCATTTTCCCTGAATTTTATTTGTGGTTATATATCAATTTAGTTATCTTTAGACTAGTGTAAAAGTGTATTTATATATACTCTAATTCTAAATAAATGGCTAATTGGATAAATATGTAGGGGAAAAAATAGAGAACACAATTGTAACCATCAAATTTGATTACCCTTTACCAATTTTAAAAAGGAATGTCCTCTATAAAATCCAAAAATGATCAATAAATAGATTTGAATTGGAAAAGGGTAAATTAACTGAGCTATACATGTATGTAAATTAACTAAGATATACATGTACGTAATTTTTTTCTATATTTTCTATAAGGTCAATCCAAAATATTGTTTTGTTTTTAGAAGTCTTTCTCTTGCTTGAAGTTGTGAGGGATCTATAAAACAGCTGTTTGTTAAGTGCTAACTGTGTTATTCTAGTAGGGGATTGCTCATCTTCCACTTGTCCATCATGCTGAGTGGTAACAGACACTCACAGACTTTCTAATTGGTTAGTGTGACAAGCAATTTTTAATAACTAACCGATTTGCAACATTGTCCACTCTGAGGAGCGGGTTCCATTTGATCTGACGCTTTGGTGGTAAAGTCAATCCACACACAAATATACATGGTACTTTGGCCAGATTAACTCTTGAAGCTACAGACCTGAAACTTGGTATACATACACAACTTGACTATGAGAGTCAAATGGGCTGGGTCCCACTGGGCCACACTACTTCATCTCATTGTTCAAGGCTAAAAATACTAAAAATTGTACTTAGAAATAACACTTGGACCTAGGGAGTTAGACCTAAGAACCCTGTATATTTGGAAAATCATCTGGGAAATGTTTTAAGTACATGTATATGGAAACACCATTTTCTATGTTCATGGCCAAAAATGGTACATTGGTCAGACAAACCCTTGGAGTAACAACATGGAATGGGTTTCACGTGGTCACACCTCTTCCCATTGCTGTGTAAAGCTAAAAAAGGCCAAAAATAGAACTTCTGAATAATGCATAAATGTAACAAGTTAACCCACAAACCCACTTATTATATATTTTGGTTCATAAGTATGTTTGTTTGTATGTATGTATATATGTCTAGGCATGACGGCCAAACCCTTGGACCAAAAAGATCAAAATTTGTCATGTGGATTCCAAGAACCCAAGTGAGCATTATTAACCACATGTGGGTGTGGTTTGGCCATAGCCACACGCACAGGAGGTTGTTTTGGCTGCCAAAAGTCAATTAAAGGACCAACCATACTGAAATGTGATTTCCAAGTAACTGGTGAGCATTATTAACCACATGTGGGTGTGTTGTTGGGTGTGGTTTGGTTATTACTACACCCATAGGAAGTCAATATGCCTGCCAAAAAATAGTTTATGGACCAATCAAGGCTAAAATTTGGCATATGGACTCCAAGTAACTGGGTGAGCATTATTAACTACATGTGGGTGTGGCAATAGGTGCAGCTTTGTCATGACCACACCCACACAAAAAGCCCGTTTGGAGGACCAACCAGGCTGAAATTTGGCGTGTGTTTTCTAAGTTACTGGTAGAGCATTATTAACCACATATGGGTGCGGTTTGGTCTAACCACACCACAGGAAGTTGTTTTGGCTGCCAAAAGCTAATTAAAGGAACAACCAGGCTGAAATTTGAGTGGCTTCTATAATGTTTCATGTTAACATAGGCCAGGCAAGGGAGGGTGTCAATGAGGATTCATTTTTTGTCATTTTTGGCAGAGTCCAGACACCAAAATTAGTGGTAAATAATAATGCAGCTGCTTTGGGGGAGCAGCTGGAGATATGGTATCCTTGCCCCCATCCCCAATCTGGGCATTAAAAGTCAGGATCATCAGGTGGGGGGGGGGGGGGGGGGGGGGGAACAACAAAAAAAAAAATGAAGCAGATAGGGAAAATCCCAAAATAATTTTGTGTGTGTGTGTGTGTGTGTGTGTGTGTGTGTGTGTGTGTGTGTGTGTGTGTGTGTGTGTGTGTGTGTGTGTGTGTGTGTGTGTGTGTGTGTGTGTGTGTGTGTGTGTGTTCTTTGTGTGTGTGTGCGTGCATTGGTGGATTGCATATATGAGTTTGAATGTGTGTGTCCACATGTGTGTTGGTGTATATATGGGTATATGTATGTGATTAGATATTACCTAATCATATATTTAATTTTATTATAATATCACAAACAAAATTCAGCCACTCCAATTTTTAAGTTGTATATACCATATAGTAGATAAATATATAAATGGGACATATCCTCCAGTAAGACATGTCCTCCCAAGCAATACACAACCTATACAATAGGTGCATCAATGTGACATTTCACAAACAGATAGGATGAATGCATGAATGAACAATTATTTTTAATGGGTTCTCCAGTAAGAAGTGTCCTCCATTAAGACATTTCATCCAGTAAGACATGTCCTCCAGTAAGAAGTGTCCTCCATTAAGACATTCCTCCAGTAAGACATGTCCTCCAGTAAGAAGTGTCCTCCATTAAGACATGCCTCCAGTAAGACATGTCCTCCCATAAGATATGTTCTCCCATAAGACATGTCCCCCTGTAGAACACATACTCCCAGAAATACATGTTCTCCTGCAGGACATGTCCTCCCATCCTATAAGACATGTATTCCTGTGAGACATGTTCCCGTAAGACATGTCCTCCATATGACCTGTCCCCCATATGACATATCCTCCGGATAGACATGTCCTTCATATGACATTTCTTCCTGTAAGACAATTTTGTGACCACCAAAGGTGGGCCTAGCAAGCAAAGTTGCTGAAGACAGCAATTGTGTGCTACTACTACTAATAATCATAACAAGACAATACTGCTGATAATGACTCAGGTTTAATCATTACTACAATCATTATGATCAGGTCAGGACAGGTCATTTCTATAAATTGAACAGGTAGCATTGTGGGTGGAGGAAGGCAAGAGTGTACTGCTTTTAACAACAAAACATTCCACCATTACTAACCAGGAAGGCGGTTTACAAAATGCTCCTTTATCAGTGGTGGATCCAGGGCAATAAAGGTTTGAATTCTCTATGAGTAGTGCTATGATGAAAAATAAAAACTACCATTTGCAAACGAGAATTAAATTGTGTTCAGATAATTTGAAAAGAACTATTTTAATCTATCGAATTTGCTTATTTTTTTAAACTGAGCATTCCTGTTGACATGGCCAGCTATTTTCTGAGCCATACGTAGAAGCAAGAGAGAGCTGGGAGATACAACACACCACAAGAACTGTCTCATTGGCTTGTGGAATTTGTGCTTCTAGTGGATTATGTACTTCTCAAATATTGTTGTATATTCAAGTTAGCAATGTGTGTGTGCAAGAACCTTTCCAACCCAGAGCATGGTATGGGGTGGGACAAGCATTGCAAAAAATATATATTTTTTATTTAGGAAAATCAAATTACCAAAATGATAAAAAATAATAATAATAATAAATAAATAAATAAATTTTAAAAAGGTAAGAGTGTACTGCTTTTCTGGCTCATGGCAAAAAAAAAAAAAAAAAAAAAAAAAAAAAAAAAAAAATCATTCCACAGCTGCAGTAATTCCTACCCTACTACTAACTAGAAAGACAGTTTACAAAATACTCCACCAGTGGTGGATCCAGGGGGAGGGGGGGAAGGCACTATTAATCAGACAGCCAAATTTTCTTGTGAAATTGAAAGGTCAGACATATAGCATTTTCAAGGAAAACAAGCCTCAGCAATCACTCTACAATAGAGAGAGAGAACTGGTTACCCAAGAGTTGTTAGCAGTGGATGGTTAGAAAATATAATTTATATATAATTCTAGCTAAATTTTCAAAAACTCCATTGTTCAGCAGAATATAGCAATAGATGCTAATTCACGCCCAACTCCCTGAAATTTGTTTAAAGCTTACTTTCCTGCTACTTTCTGGAACCACCACTGAAATTATTCCATGCTAATTATTCCTGTAACTATTCCACTTTAATTTCCAGGGTAACCAGTTCACAGTATTAGGGAACTTGCTTGATTACATCATGCACAAACTGCCATGCCTACTTATGGTATGGTGAACTTACAGCACCATAGAAAATGTATTAGCCTTCATGACCTGCAATGATGTTTTAAGAACTGCAGGTGCTGCCTGACAGGGTTCTGAGATGTATTGCCACTTCTTCTTGGCCAATATTAACTTTTGCAACTGTCTGATGCTGACTGATACTGCCCCCCCCCCTTTGAGTTCTGAAAACTAGCAGCAAACTCTCACTGGCCAATTTTTAACTAACCTTTTTGTCACTTTCCCATTTTTTTCCTGGAATTTGGTATCAGCATGATGGAAATTTCATAAAGTTTCTATTCCTATAGTATGGTAGAAGCAGGAGCTATTTTGCAGTTGCAGTTTCAAAAATATCATTTCCGGTCATGAATCCAAATAAATTTTCTATGGTTCTTCGGTGGTTCACTGATACCATAAGTAGGTGTGGTAGGTAGTACCTGATGTAATCATGCAAGTCCCTATTATTCCATGATGATTATTTCATTGTAAGCCATTAAAAAAAGAAGAAAATAAAAAAGGGGGGGGGGGGGGGGGGGGGGGCGGAGCAGGGGTGTTTTGTGTCGACCCTTTACCATGAACACAGGACGGCCATAGAAATGCAAACATGGAAATAATAATCAGGTATTTTAAAACTGAATCAATCACATAATAGTGAAGGAACAATGATATTATTTTAAAGCTATTTATTCTTTTCAAATGGTGATATGCATAAATGTTTAACCAAATGATATATGTTCTGATTACTAAACGTTTAAACCATAATTCCTGGCACCCTCAGTTGAATCAATGAAACTCTATTAAATGGATGGAACTCTATTAAATGGATGGAACTCTATTAAATGGATGGAACTCTATTAAATGGATGGAACTCTATTAAATGGAACTCTATTAGTTTCCTCTTAAAAAAATTCAGTTCAGTAAGATCATAAAAATTTTTTTAAAAAATCTATTGAATCTTCTTCCCACCATTTTTGGGAGTGGCCATTGCCATCCATCTAAAAAAAAAATACTACCACTCCACCTATAGTGATTAATCTAAAGGCCTGTCCACACTGCACAAAAACTGATTCAAATAAATTCTATTTGTTTACAGTAAAAAAAAAATTGCTCCCATACAAATCAGTTTGAATCCTCTCATCTACATAGCACTGCTTTTATCCATGCTAGCAAAAAAATTATCCTAAACACCTGCTTTATCGGTCCAGTTAGCTGGACAGGGTTTGTTTTTTGTTTTTTTTAAACATTTACCCCCCAAAAACTGGAGGACCAAATATACCAAGATATTTGTGCAGCCAGGAAGAGTTGCCCTGGTAAATACTGTCTACTTCAATCTTTCTTCATATTCTGACTATTTACTTTACTTCTCTCTCCCCTCTCTGTGTACAATTATTCCTTATCTGACCATGCATTGCAGGTCCCTCTTCCTTGTTCCTTTGGTTATTTGTATTTTGAAAGCCAATTTTTCTCTGAGAATAAATGTGTGATTTCCCCATCCCACACAAGCACCTTCCCACTACAGAAAACCTGGAACATGTATTTCAATTCAAATTCAATTTGAATTAATTAGAATTCAATGTGTAGTGTGGATGGGCCATAAGTCTTATCAAAATTAACAAATCACGCCAAGGCCCTCAGAGCCTGATCTTCATTCTTTTAATACTTCTCTTTCTTCATGGTGCCAGGTGGTCCAAAAACAGTATTTTATAAAAAAAAAAAAAAAATAGTTACTGCAAATTGAAAAAAGGTAAGATTTCTTTTCCTCCAGAGAATGGAGAATGGAGAGGGGAAAAAATATATTGATATTCTCACCTCAAATTTCTAGAATGATCAGGGAGCAAGCCAAATGCTGGTGGGAGGTTCCTGGTTGACCACTCCTGAGGTTTGTTCTAGGTTGGCAATTACTGAGGTTGAGATTATTAATCTCCACAATCATATTTCAACCACCAAGGTCATAGGACCAAAATTCAGTGGATTTTTTAATATTGTATTTGAGAGGTGTGCGTGCATGTCTGCCACCCATGATGGATACTGCGGCTTATATGGTTGTAACTTCCCTGCTGCTTCTATTTGTATTGGCTACCTGTCAGCCCGCCCTACCAGACATTTCTGATCCTTGTGCCAATGCTGGTAAGTTTGAAAACACTTATGATATGCCTAAGGCTGTATTTAATTCTTTGGGCCTGGAATTAGAACTGCTCAGCTCAAAGTGAAAGTAACTGGTAGCAGGAAGCATAATTCATTATGACTATATGGCTTGCCTTTGTTGTTAACCCCTGGATGGAGGTTAACTCCACCCAGAAGCCTCAACTTTTCAAACAAGAACAGTTAGCCTATACCCTAGGATAAGCCCAGATCGGTTACTGTTCTATAAGAACACACAAGGCCAGTGATACATGACATTATGTAAATGCAGAGACAGTGTGCATGTGTGTGTGTGTGTGTGTGTGTGTGTGTGTGTGTGTGTGTGTGTGTGTGTGTGTGTGTGTGTGTGTGTGTGCGCGTGTGTGTGCGTGTGTGTGTGTGCGTGTGTGTGTATGCGTGTGCGTGTGTGTGTGTGCGCGTGTGCGTGTGTGTGTGTGGTTTTTATGAGTGTCATCTTGTAAATTTACTTGTAATCTGTAATGACTCTTGAGTTCTATCAAAGTGCAAATGATTGCATTGTTTAACTGCCTTATCATGAGATCAATAGGTGCGTGTAGGTGGAGAATGAGATATTATGTAAACAAAATGTAAAAAAAAAGAAAGAAAAAAAAATCTACAACAAAATATCAAAACAATCTTCCCTTAAAAATTGTACTGTGCTTGTACTTAAAATTGTTTTGCCTGAACCTAGCCTATGACCTATAAGATATTTTGCTGCTAACTTATTATTCCTGTGATTATGTCTCATGAGTATATTAATGAATTCTTCTCTTCATTTTTTTTTTTTTTTTTTTTTTTTTTTTTTTTTTTTTTTTTTTTTTTTTTCCAAAGCCACTCAGCGTCACTATGGAGATACAGCATACTTGCCATCTAGGGAAGAACTTTCTGGGCAACAGGAAGAGGAATCTGAAGGAAGTGATGATGGTGGAAGTGATGATGGTGGAGGTGATGATGGTGGAGGTGATGATGGTGGAGGTGATGGAGGCAGTGAGAGGACCAAGAGAGCAGCAACCTCTTTGAGAGCTAGACTTTGGCAAGGAGGGATTGTTTATTACTCCTTCTCCAGCCAATATACACGTACATTATGCACTCTACTATATATTGTATGTACCATTATCATTTAGGATACTTAGCTACATTTATATGATGTGTGTGACTTGACCTCTTGTCAGCACTGATTTAGGGACTAGAACTAATGGCCTAGCAAATAGGTGAAGAAATTGTGCCATTAATGATACCAAGCATGGAATTTTATATGGTGGTAAGATATATCCTAAGGAAGTGGGGGATGCTCGGTTTACCCATCTCTGTAAACCACTGCCATGTGTGTTATTGGATTATTTGATGGCTATTAATATATTTAGTCAAAATTTTATTGGTATCTAGAGAGTAGTATATTCAGCATTATGTTACTGTTAGGAATTATGAAAAAAAATCTGAAGACAGGGCTTTTATTATCATGCTTACTTTTATGTTTTTGTTGTTGCTGTTGTTCTTTGTCTTCTGGAAATCAGACCAATGTGGTAATGTGGTAGCATATATTTTATATGATAATGACATTTTGGTGACTGTAAGACATCATGCCCATATAACTTGAGGATATTCACCTGTACCCACAGTTATTTGTAGTGGTTAATTTTATCTTCCCCACACAGAGGAGGAGCAGATGGAAGTGGTGGAGGCTATGAGGCATTGGGAGAACCACACTTGCCTGAGGTTCCAGAGAAGAACCAACCATTCCAATTATGCCAACTTCATCCAAGGCTCTGGGTTAGTATTATTATAATGTTTTGCTTCAAGGTGTATGATACATAACATAATGACTTGCTGGAGCAGCTGGTTTTGAGCTGGGCGGTTGGCTTAGTGGATGAACCCTAATAAAGCCCAGCTGTGTTTGGTGGATGGTTTTTTCCGTATATAGTTACTATCACAACTGCAGCTGGTGTGCCTTTCTTTGAAGTTGTAGATGATTGAATCACAATAAGTTGAAGGGGGAAAGGTATCCATTTTCATTAATTATTTATGAAAAATGTGGTTTTCTGTTTTGTTGCTTATATAGCTGCACAACATCTGTAGAAGCTGTCTTAAATATGAAGCAGTTTGGATGATCCATTGTTGAGTTATGGTGGATTCGAGGAAGGTGTGCTATGGAAGCCTTGTTAATTTCTCAAAGTAAATAATGATTTCCTGTTAATGTGGATAATGTGGATTTTAGGTCTAGAAATGCTTGCATTTTCGTGAAAAATTTAGGAAATATACTTACATGTGTGTATATATATATGTATATATATGTATATATATATATATATATATATATATATATATATATATATATCATTCTTTAGCTCTTCTTATACATCAACTTTTTAAGTGTAAAAAAAATACCCCAGCTATTATAAGTGCCCCCAGCTATTATAAGTGCTGAGATCATATAGTAAAATTTAATGTCTTTACCACTTAACTATAAAATTTTTTTAGGTCTCTCTTATAGTGTAGTGTGGCTATCTGACCACTTAAAAACACACTTATGTGGTAACAGACAACTCTCCTCCAGTTAAGTGGGGCCATGCAGCTTCTTGCTACTTGTGATCAGTGCTGGTGAGGGGAAATTTTATAGATTTTTGGATTTTTAATGGGACACTTACACATGCCATGAAGCATATCATTGGAAAGCATTCAAACTAAGCTTTCATTTGGCATTAAAATTAAGAGTAGGGAGTGAATGACAACAAAGTTATGGTACATAGCAGATAATCTCATGAATAATTAATTAAAATGGGTACCTTCCCCCTGAAGTTGGGAATTTATGTATTGGAACATGTACAGGTTTTCCTTCAGATCACAGCTTCAAAATTTGCCTTACAAGCCACTTATCTGCAGTTGATATTGGAAGGTGAAACATTTTCAGCACACACAAGCTGAACAGATAGAATTGAAAGGTCCACATTGGACCCTTGCGAGAAATTCTCTGTGCTGCTGGTGTCCCAGGCTAGCTACTTGATCATGGGCAGTTAGACTTCAGTTCTCCCTGGGAAGAAATATCTTATAGAAAAGATTGTGGACACAGATATTCTCTCTCTAGATATAGTTTGCAAGAAGATTGGCAATTGGAGTGGTCCTGTCTTGGTAAGGAAGGAGCTTGATTTTTTCTGCAGCATTATGAATACCTTTCTCAGAAACTTGAAGGCATTCTTTTACAGTCTCATATTCTTCTGCATGGGGAGCTGGCTATGGTCCGACTTTGTCTGGAATCACCAACTCCTGCTGAAATTCACTGCATTTTGAGATTTTTGGCAATTTTTTAATCAACTTTTACCCTCCCAATTTTTTTTCCTCCAAAAATTCATTACTTGTGGCAACACTGCTCAGGATAACTCCACATTCTCCAGATATCAGCCTCCTTTAAATAGGTTGGCTTCCCTACAATGGAGATGACAATATAACATAATATACAATTCAATGATCCATCACCAAATTACAATTATATGTTTGGATGTGTGTGCAAGTAAGCTTCCTCCTACTCAGGCCAGTACTCTACATGCAACAAATCAACTCAATAATAACAAATAAATTCTATGAGTAACAAATTAATTTGAGTCATCATCTACACTAAGCAATCTATTGAGGTCCCTAATCCAATAAGTAATAAAGAAATCTATGTTTGCATGTCTAAGTGTTCTCATTTAACCTATAAAATTTTCATACAATTTTTAAAAAACGTTTTAGCCATGTCAGAAGTTGAAAACAAAATCAGGGAGAAAAAGGAAAGAAAAAAGGAAATTAGGAAGGAAAAGGGGGAGGGGGAATAAAAGAAGGAAGGAAAAAAAGAAAGAAAAACGGGGAGAAAAGAAAGGGGCCAACTGTCCCAGTAGATGGGACAGTCCCAGAATTAGCTCCTCTGTCATGGAGCCCAGATCACTTACAAAACTTCTATTGTTTGTCCCAGAAGCCAGACAGAATACTAGATAAATTCTGTGTCATGGCTTTCCTAAGTTAACTTCCTTTTCTTACACAATATGACTTCACTCAGAAAGAGAATAGACGTGTGACGAACACAAGGGTAGTAAAAAATATATAAGACTACGTTATGCTTCACTAGCCTCTGTCTGATAAATAGAAATATTAATAGTTCCTTTACTTTCTAGTGCCTCAAGTCAACGTCAGAGTGTAAGTATTCTTTTTTGTTGATGACAAAGAAATTAAAAATTATACATGTAGTTCAGACTAGTATCTGTTATTACTCTAGGCTGGCCTAATTTTTGACCAAATAACTCAATACTGGCTTGAAAAAATTCTGCTTGGTCGTAGAAATTTTTTTAATGTTCTTCCTTTTTTCTTTTTTTCATAAAGTTGGCTCTTTTTTTTTCTTGCTTTAAACAAGTAGATCCCAATTACTTGTTAATTTACTTTCTCCTTCAAAATTATTCCTTTTCAAATGTAATAAATGAATGTGATGATCACTATACCAGGACAGTTCAATATTACAAAATTTGTCACACACACACACACACACACACACACACACACACACACACACACACACACACACACACACACACACACACACACACACAAATTTTAGCTAGATTGACTCTATGTGAGGTAAAAGAATCAAGATTGTCTATAATGTTGCTCTGAAGAGATCAAGATCCTCCATCATATATTGCCTAGAACTGTGGATTCTGCATGATGTAGCCATGATATTCTATCCCCATGATAAAGATAGTGTGTTTTGGCCAAACTTTCATTAAATAAGAGGAATTCTCTTTTTCATGACCCCACAACTTTCTACAGTAACATAATATTGTTTGTGGTGGATAGCAATGTGAGAAGAACTAACTTTGATTGGAATATGTCTTATGGATGACCTATACCCAACCCCATTACACTGGTAGCCTGCTACAGATTTGCAGTTAGAGATTACAGTTGGTGCATTGATATACAAAATTTAATGTGTGTATTATTTCATATAAGATGCATACATAAATGACAATTGTGAGCGGCGTATAGCTCAAATAATATAACTGGACATTTGTGAATGTATTATCACATATGTCAGTAACTGAAGTTTGTAAGGTGTGTGTGTAATTACATACTTGGAGAATGGTAAAAGTATCAAGTACAAATCACACATTATTGGGGACCATTAAACTTACTTCATCTGAGAATCTACAATACACAGCTTTGGCTCTTCCACTCGTCTGGTTGTCACTCTTCAGCACTTTCTTAGATAGTGCTATTTCCATTTTGGAAGTGTTTCCAAAAGTACTTCCTTCAGCTGTGGTATATGCAGTGTAGAAATAATGCAATCATTTTTACCACTTTAAAACTCACTGTGTTTCATTATAGTGTATGAACTGTATCGCCTGGTATGGTAAAGAATAGTCCCACTAGAGCGACCCTTTACCAAACCACTGTGCTAGTAAGGGTCTGGAGAACTGCTATTGAAGGTTTTATTTTTTTGACCATCCCAGTATACTGGGGCATAGGAATGTAATTAGCATGTTCACATCCTGCAAGCAAGTGATAGATTCAGGGCATTACACCCTCCATTCTTCCAACATACACAAACATAGCAGTGAGCTGTGAGTATGAACACAAGCATGAGTCAGCATTTACTTGCTGGATGTGAATATGTTAATTGCATTCCTAAACCACATCAATAATTATACTTTGGGATTTTAGAACAATTGCTTGTATGGCAGTTCCCTAGACATTTACTAGCGCAGCAATTTGGTTAAGGGTCTCTCTAGTGAGACTAGGTAAAGGGTAACATCTAATATATCGAATCCCTTCAGCTACCTTGAGAGTTCATTATTCACTTAAATTATAGTTGTTTTTAAATTTTCCTGTTTATGTTGACTATGCAGTGCATAATTACAAGTGTTGATATATTTTATGATTTTATAGGTACCAATGAACAAAATAAAAATAGCAGCCGCTTGTTTTATTTGTTCATATCATTGCAGGTGTTGTTCTTACGTTGGTCAACTTGGATTAGGTAAACAGGGGATTTCTCTTGCCAAGATATGTTTGGCCTTTCCTACCATACTCCATGAAATAGGGCACCTGATTGGTTTCTGGCACGAGCACACACGACCAGACCGAGGTACCTACGTGGATGTATTGTACAACAGCATCAACCCAAAGTACCTGAAAAACTTTGAAATAGTCGATCCATCGCTAACAGATGATTTGGGGGTTGGCTATGATTACAACAGCATCATGCACTATGACCGTGATGCCTTCAGTCAGTACTCTGGTACCACGACTCTGCGAGCTAGAGCTGGAGGCATTATTTTGGGGAAAGCAGCTGCTCTTAGTCCTTTAGATATAGAGCAGACAAATCTTCTATATGATTGCCAAAGTGAGTTTATGATTAATATATCCATTGTAGGATGCAAATATCTATGTTATATATAATAGCTGTATATCGTGCATGCATTATCAAGTGCACACTATATATTGATGTACCAGTCTCATTATTTATGCCCACCTTTCCCAGATGTGACTCCCCAATCGTCCACATTGCCTGACCCCCTGCCTCCACCAATACCTCCAGTTCTTCCTTTTCCTTGTGGCGACATTTTATACACTCCATCTGCCTCCTTCAACAGTTCCACCAATCTGAGCCAACTGGACTGTGCTTGGCGTATTCAACCCGTGGGCTCTTTCATGCTCACTGTTGATCTCATGAATGTATCTTTGACAAACACGTGAGTGCACCTGTTGGAATGTTGCTTGAGGTCGGTCTTATACCTCGTGGGTAGCATCAAATATTATATTTAATGAATTTAAGAGTGTTACTTTTGTAGTTTATTTTGCTTGATTTTATGCATATGAATTCTGTGTTTCTATAGAGCTAGCCACATCTGCAGCAGTTACATTGAAGTCTTTCAAGGAGGGAATGAAATGGGAACACTAATGGCTAGGCTGTGTCGAAATTATGACAGATACTTGCCCCTCAGGATATATGGCAGTGCCTTCATTAGGTTTCACTTAAATGATTCTGGCCACACAAATTATTCAAGAGGCTTTGTGGCTAATTATAGGATAACCGGTAAGTATCGTAAACTGAATTGTCAGTTGCATAAAATATTGATGGTATCATGTGACAGCCTACACTACATAACAATAGATGTATCTAAATGCAGCATGGTTGTAGTGTTCTGGCATCATAAACACATGGTATCACTAGGGAACTATACTCAGCTAATTAGCTACTGCAGGGTAACAAATTGAAGGGATATCTGTGTTCCACAGCAAGATGCTAGTACACAATTTTTAGAAAGTGAGACTCCAGGTAGTTAGGGCAGAGATTGACACATCATGTGAGCAGTTGATAAGAAAATGTAGAAAATTATAAGAATAAATACAATAACAGCAGCAAAACACACATAACAACACCTTCAACATCTATCTGCACATAGTTGTGTATTTCGTGGTTCAGTGGGACAAGTCCTCAGCTTTCATCGAGCACTTCCTGAATACAACCACTTTTTTCATAATTAAATTTCTTCGAAAGTTTTGGTTATGGTGGATTTCTAGGATATCGTTGAGATAATTTCCTGTTTAAAACCATGAGCTTGAAGATTGCTCTTATGGATAACGGTCAGCAAAGGATGCTACAGCTGCCATATGAACACATACACTGTACAATGCTGCACCACACTTACCTAGTTCCTCTGGCTAAATCATATCTTATTTCAGTCTAAGCATCTCCAGTCCAGAGTGATATAGATAAGGAGGTCACTTACATACAATAGAGTTCATGGCGTGTGAATCCAGCTAGAGTGAATAGAGGGCAACAGTTAAGTGCTGCTGTTATTTTTTTCTTATTGCCATGCCTATTAAAGTTGTTCCTGTGACTGTTTTTCCTATTTGTTGTGCTTTTGTTGTTGTTTTTTTTTTGTTTTTTTTTAAAGATGTGGACGAATGTCTTGGCTTTACCCAATGTTCTCACATGTGCCGCAACACGTTTGGAGGGTACGGTTGTTACTGCAGGAATGGTTTTTACTTGTCTGCTGATGGCTTCACTTGCTTTGGTAATAGTGTGAACCTTACCACTTATGCCTTATGCACGGTATTGAGGTTATGATACTTTGTAGAACTTTAGGAACTTTCTTGCAAGGATATTTAGAATACATTTCATAAACAGTGGTCTCATGCCACTGGTATCTGTGCATGTTTAGATATGTTGGTCTGGTTTGGTGGAAAACTGAGTTGCCATCTGTTTTAATGTTGAATTTTTTATTTTTTTAATTTATTTATTTTTGCAATAAATGTGACCTAATCTAAAAATCATCCTACCAATACCAATCCATATCTATTTCCAAAATAGACATCCATCTACAGAAACGTGGCTATATGCTAACCAAACCCATAGTATCAATAGCAAAAGAATTGATAATAGCAACTAGTTTAATGTAAAAACAGCAACAACAATAACAACAAACAATTAAAATGGCTAGTCTAGTGAAATTAAAGATGTCAGAACTTTGGAACATGGGTGCATGTTTATGTTCTACATTTTATTTATGCACAACTTCCATCTCTGATTAACTATATTGTCATGCATTCTCAGACAATTTCTAATATTGCTGGTTTTTGCCTAGAAATCGTGATGTCCTTATTGCCATTGCTATAGTTGCACACATGAACCTTACCATCTTCATCTCGATAACTAATTCATTCTCATACAGTTTGTATTACTTTATTATTACAACTAATTACTCCACTTAATTCAATTATCATGTGTGGTGTTTCCACTCAGCTGATCAAGCTTGCAGGATGATGTGCCAGGCTGGAGGGCATCATGGATACATACACCCGAGTGATCAATACATGAGGACGGCTGTAGACATCAGTTTTGTTCATTCTACACTCCTTTCATTATATTTGTAGAAGAATTTTGTATTTATCTTCTGGTGTCTAACTGAATTCCTCTGGCACTGTTTTCTGTGTCCTAATGACACATTGATGCCTTTCTATCTGATTATAGATATTAATGAGTGTGCTGTGCACAAGGGAGGGTGTTCTGAGGTGTGCACAAACACCGGAGGTTCCTACTACTGCTCCTGCGCCACTCCTGGCTTTGTGCTGCAGTCTGATGGCTTGGCCTGCAGGTTTCCAGGTATGCATCTTCTTGCTTGCCAAGCAACTTACAGTTGACCTACCACCCCCCACCTTGGTCCCCCTGTATTGTGATAATTTTTATTCTATACCTTACCAGAAAGAATGCTCTTTTTTTCTCCCCCTTTTGAAATTTTAACTAGTATTTTTTATTTCGTTACAAGGATAAATGACATTTCATAAAATGAAATGAAGATATAGTTTCTCAAGAGGTAAGTATCTTTCATTATTGCACTCTGTTATTCCAAGAAGGTTGAGTTAGGCAAGACCTAAGTGCTGTAAATAGTGGTGAGTTTCCTATCAGATCTTGTTAAGAATTATACATCAATGAATTGGGCAAGGCTCACTGAAGTATATGGACCAGGTATTTTTGATTTCACTATATGTATGGGACAGCTTATCATTAGGGCCATGAATGTGTGCCATATAGCCTAAATTGTGGCTGGAGAGCATGTAATCTTACATGTACAATGGCTAGCACATGTGGTGCTGTACATTCCCTTACTTGTTGGCTCATCATGGCTGGCTCACTGTGCCCAGTGGCCCTCTAACTAACAGCCATGCAACAACAACAAAAAGAGAAAGAGATAAATAAATAACTAAAACATTTAAAAAATGCCTCAATAGCTGCCCACTAATAATTGAAGCTATACACTCAATGTAGGCTTTATGTATTTATATATTTAATATGTATGAGGCTGCGCTCGAAGGCAATCTTTTCTCTGGTTAAGAATATTGTTATGATTTCCTTATGAATCTGAAATAGACCACCTCGAGTCCATATCACCAATATAAAGATTTGTGCTCCCTCACTCTTGGTCAACATATCACTAATATTTGAATATACAGGGATGAGTGGCGGTAACATATGTAATAACCACTATGTATGATGGGTTAGAGAATGTGCATGTTTGGGTTTGTTATTAAATTAAATCGCTGACTTGAATTTATTAGGAAGGACAACTTTGAATGAATCTTAGCACAGCATCACATACTGTACAGTTTTATGCAGTGCTAGCTCCAGCTTGCTCTTTCCTGGTTGACTGTTGGTGCTGGTGATTGGCTACCAACAACAATTCCCACTCTACCATGAGACGTTGTATGGTGACATTCACCTGGCATAACTGTCTCCACAGAGATTGAAGAAGCATTTTGTTTTGTATGAAATGTCAGAACCTCAACCAAAAAAAACATGAAGTTTTCGTGTTTTCCTCTTTGCATGTCATTTATAAATGTCAAACCAAATACGCCTGTTCTAATTGGCCATATAATGACCTCATCCGTTTTGGTATAGCAGATTGTTATACTGGTCAAGGTGGATATCATAGATCATTACCTTCCAGTATCAATCGCGTCCACCTAGTCATCAGCTACAGCTCCCACAGATGTGTGTGTGTGTGTGTGTGTGTGTGTGTGTGTCAGCTGACTAATTGTGTACGGATAATCAAGTTGATGTGTTTTTGATAAAATGAAGTTTATTCAGGCCCCTAGGGAAGTATCTATCTAAATGATGAACATCTACCCGTACAGAGTGTGATGTAACACTGGCACTAACCCATGGAGGGTGTGATTTCTGCAAGCTTAATATAGGAGAGAGAAAAAAAGGACTTCTAAATATTACTGAGTATGTGAGATACAGTGTAGATGAATATAAGTATAGACCCATGAAGTGGTTCCAAGGATTCATCAGCTGGACTCCCCATGATTTGGGCCTAGAATTTTGTCCTCTTTCTCTCTCTCTTGCTCTCTCTCTCTCCTCTCTCTCTCAAAAATTGTAAATATAAATTTTCTCATTTTATGTTATGATTTTGGAGAAGATATATTTTTTCTTCAGTAATTGACTATTATACATTATATTTGCAATAGTAAAAAAAATACAACCTTTTTATTCATCTCTGTAGGTTCATCTTGTAGTGTGAACAATGGAAATTGTTTGCACATTTGCACGGAAACAACAACAGCCCGAATATGTTCCTGTAATCAAGGTTACCGCCTGGAGCCAGATGGACGAACTTGTTTTGGTAAGCATCTAAAATAATCTTCTTTATTCTTGTTTGCATCAGTTCGTCTTGTCTTGTGTTAGATGTTAATGAATGCTTGTACGGTTTGGATGGCTGTCAATCACGTTCTCTCTGTGTGAACACTCGAGGTTCCTACCATTGTCTCTGTCCACAAGATTACCATCTCAACCCTGACAACCACACGTGTGCTCCTGGTAAGCTTGAGGAATAAAGTTAGTCAGGGTTAGTTTATTGTTTCTGCTGGTTCCATGCTCTATACCAATTCATTTTGATGTTAATCATATCTTGCCTCTTGAATATTGGTTGTTTTTGTTTTTTTCTAATCTCAATCCATGCTCTGAAATATTTATATTTATCACATTATCAGAAAACAAAATGTTTTACAATAAATGATTAACAACACATATTGTGTTAGTTAATTTTGTAACATGTGTCCTCTCAATCACTCCAGCTCAAATGTAAGCTGTTATGTAGACATATATATCCATTTCTGCATTAATTATCCCTGAACTTTGTTTTCAATTTTTTTTTTTTTTTTAATCTTTCTTGCTTTTGTATTCATCCCCGACATATGCTTTTCTTAGATCGTGTGTGTGGTATAAATAATGGAGAATGCAACCAAAGGTGCCAGAATTTAGGAGATGGTGCTGCCTCCTGTTATTGCCTGAGTGGCTACCGACTTGGGGACGACCACAAAACCTGCGAAGGTATATATGTATAGTGGACACAGTTGTGCAGAAACAAACAATATGCATTGGAGGGCTGGTGGAATATCTCCATTAGATTTCTTTTCTTTTTCCCCTTTTATGAGGAGAGAATTCCTAACCTGCACCTGCACACACCTTTTCTCCCCACAGACATTGACGAGTGTGGAGAGAGGCGGTCACGATGTCATCATATATGCATAAACACTAATGGCTCTTATGAGTGCCAATGTAATGAGGGCCATGAGCTTGACATTGTCAACCAACGGAGCTGCAGGAGTGAGTGCGGGTTTGCATACAGCGTGTGGAAGGTGGCATACATTCAAATATCATTGGTAACGATTTTATCAGATTTCACTTTCCATGTGCCCAATAATTGAATTTTATTAATTATGGGATACTCTGTTAGATGTGTATGCATCAGTTAGCAGCTATCAAGGGGATAATAAAGCTGAACTAAACCACAAGAGTAGTCACCAAATGCACAGAGGAGATGAAAGACATCCAAAGATGTAGAAGAAGACCAAACACATGATGATGTTGAAGAGATCACTTGCTCCACAGTATGAAAGTTACAGCAGAAGCAGTTAACTTCTATCCAGTCTTTCATGATAGCTTGGGGCTATCCAGAGTCTGGCATGACAGCTTGGGGCACAGGAACATGTGCGTTGATCTAATAGGTAATGATAATAAGTAAATTTTGTACTCCATAGCTTGTACCAAGTAAGACTGCATAGCCATCTAGCTTGGCTTATAACTGTCTAGCTAAGCTATTGTACCTTGGAGCTATTAAGCTATTGCAAGAGCTACTAATCTATTGTGCTAGCAGCTATTGTACCTACTAGCTAACCATAACCAGCTAAGCTATATAAACTCGCCTTCAGCCGGGTGATCTCAGCATCCATCTTCCTACTACTCTGATTTCCAAGGCCTATTGCAACTTACAATTTATAGAAACAGTGAGAGTAGAATACTTCGAATAAAAAAAAATGTACAGCTGATATAAAAAATTTGTCACATGATCATATGCACACTTCACCCCACCCAATATTTTTTCTTGCTCATACAGCAGATAATGAAGGCTATGACTAAACTTAATTTTGATACCTAAATAATGGGGGGGGGGGGGGGGGGGGGGGGGTTAATTCACGCTCATATCAGGCGACTGAAATCCTTGAACCTATCTTTGGAGACGGAAAGAAATACAATTGTAGGTGAAATAAAATGTAAAAAAAATAATAATAATTCATGGTATAGAAATAACTGTATCTTGTGAAGTAAATCTTTTTTGGCTTTAAAACTTAAACACAACCTGCAGAGACATATGCAGCATTTTGAAAGGAAAAAGAGCACTTTTTTTTTTTTTTTTTTTACTATTTCAGATTTATCATCCTCTTATGACCAGTTTCAAGATATGTCTTGTAAAGTTGAACATTTGGTTAATACATAATTTATGACAATAGTTGGAGAAGAAATTTGGAAATTTTGATTAGTAAATGAGAAATAGGTTTACAAACTCCTCCCCTCGTATATTTGTTTATATGTATGTTGTTGACATAATGTGCAGATATCAATGAGTGCCAAAGAAACATTGATGAGTGTCAATTCAGTGATTACTGCTATGACACGTATGGCTCCTACAATTGCGGCTGCCCAAGGGGTTATAACCTCGCTCCGGATGGACATAACTGCCTGGACATTGACGAATGTGAGTTTGGCTACCAGTACATCTGCTCCCATGGATGCCAGAACCTTCCCGGATCTTACCAGTGTACGTGTCGTGAAGGATTTGTTCTGCAGAGTGAGTGGTATTGTGTGGACGTGGACGAGTGCTTGACGTCCATTCATCTCTGCAATTACACATCCAGAGCTACGTGTCGCAATACGGATGGCTCTTATTACTGCTTGTGTCGACCAGGATTCAGGGTTGATGGGAGTGGAAGGACATGTATAGGTGAGTGAATCTCCTTATATAATTGGGGGGGGGGGGGGGGGGAGTTCCTCAGGAATGGTGTCACTCACTAGTATTTCATCTGTATAATAGATCACAAAACACACACATCATTAACTGGAATCACGCCATGTTGAATTATGATGATTTATGTGTACAGCATGTGGGAAAAGTTGCAGATGGGTACAATCTCTTGCTTTCCTCTCTCTCTCTCTCTGTGTGTGTGTGTGTGTGTGTGTGTGTGTGTGTGTGTGTGTGTGTGTGTGTGTGTGTGTGTGTGTGTGTGTGTGTGTGTGTGCTTTTATGATTTATTATGCTCACTACTTGCTTGCCACAGATGTTGACGAATGTTCTGAAGACCCACTCCGCTGTGGCTTGACGTTGCGTTGTCAGAATACAGAAGGTAACTACATCTGCACCAATGCTCCCGTCTCCACAACTGCTGTGACTACACTTCCCACCACTGCTCCCTCTCTCCCTCCTCCTCCACCACTGCCCACTACTAATACCTATGTCGAGGACACCAGTACTGATCCATATCACATGACCACTGCTGATGATTACATGATCACTGCTGATGATAGCACAACCACTGCTGATTTTCACCCAACTACTGAATATGATCACATGACCACTGCTGATGATCACATGTCTACTGATGATCACACAACCACTGATGATGATCACATGACCACTAATGATAATTACTTGACTACTGATGATGATCATCACACAACCACTGGTGATCACATGACTACTGATGATCACACAACCACTGATGATGATCACATGACCACTAATGATAATTACTTGACTACTGATGATGATCATCACACAACCACTGGTGATCACATGACTACTGATAACACAACCACTGATGATAATCGCATGACCACTGATGATGATAACGCAACAACTGATGATCACATTACCACTGATGACGATTACTTGACTACTGATGATGATCATACAACCACTGCTGATAATCACATGATCACTGCTGGTGATCACATGACAACTTCTGATGATTACACAACCACTGATGATGATCACATGATCACTGCTGATGATTTTGTGACCACTGATGATGATTACATGACTACTACTGATGATCACTTGATCACTGCTGATGAATTCACGACCACTGATGGTGAATACATGACTACTGCTGATGATCACATGACCACTGCTGATGATCACATGACCACTGCTGATGATCAAACAACCACCACCATAGATCATGTTACTCCTATCATGGACCATGCTACAAGCATTCCGGCTATCACTTTACCAATTTCTACTATCATTTTAGAAGATACTTCAACTGAAGTATATTCTGATTCTACTACTGAAACTCAGTCTGATTCCACGTCTGAATCATACTCTGATTCCACCAGGGAGTTAAATTTCCATTTCACTACAAGAGCAGAAACTGATTCCACAACAGAAGCTCAGTATGACTCAACTTCGAATCCCCTGTTTGATTCCACCAATGAATTCCAGTATAGTTCTGAAACTCAAACCGTGGAAACAGAGCCCAGTACAGAATCCAGACCAGACAGCACACATACCACCAACCTTGTCAGTCTACCTTCTTCCACCACACCACTTCCAAGTGTAACTTACCAGTGTGGAGGACGAGTATCAGAAGATTCAGGCTTCATTGCCAGTGAGAATTGGCCAAAAACTTACCCAAAGAATGTCAACTGCGAGTGGACCATCCACACTCCAAGCTCTAACCAGGTCCTTGAATTATCATTTGAGACAGTTCCGTTTGGGATAGCTGGTAAAATGCCAACTTGTAAGAAAGACTGGGTGAAGATATATAGTTATGGGGAAAACCGGACCTGGGGGCCTTACTGTGGCTTCACTGCTCCATCTATTCTCAACCTGAAGACTGGGAGGGCACTTGTGGAATTTTATGCTGGGCCGAAGCATGGTAGTGCAAGAAAAGGCTTCAACCTCAGCTACAAGGTCTGGGATGTGTGCATTCCACAGCCTCCCCCGACTTCTGTTGAAGGTTTGACAATATTCATACTTTATATCTCTGGAAGGAAATGCTATTGTAGATTAGAGTAATCAATAATGGTTTGGTGTGTGTGTGTGTAGGGATGCACTAATGGGGTTCAATTATATTTGATGCAAATAGTTAACTAATTAATTTAAATATATTCATAATGATAGTTTAACTAAATAATTAAGTACAATTGTTGTGATAAGTTAACTAAAATCAACTAATTTTAAATATATGAAGGGAGACCATAAAACTTGCTTTTTTTTTGGTTTTGTTTTTATTTCTGTGAGTCTTACTTAGTCCTATATTCTAGCTGTAGAAACAAAGGTTGAAAAGAGCCATTCTGAGGGCATAAATGTGCTGCAACATTTTGAAATCAAAACCACTCAAAATGGTGAAGCTATAGGTTGGCATCATTTTAGATTTACCACTGATACGTTCTTATGCCCCTTAATTTAATTCAATTCAACTTTGTGTTAATGAACCTCAAAATACCTGTTTAAATAGATAAAATAGCCTTTATAAACTAACTTAAATAGGTAATTACATAAACCTAATTACAGTCAACTAATTTTACTTTCCATTCATTGACCTCACTTGGTAGAGATATGTGTACTATTGCTCAAGAATAGCATTAAAAGTGTGTGTGTAAATTTTTTGGTTCTAAAAAATTTCCTGTGATTTAGTTTATACGCTTCTAAATATTCCTTGTAAATTTATGGTACCTAAGTCTTGCATGTCTGAGTTGTGCTTTTTCCTTTACTCTTCCTTTACTACCTTAGTGTATCCTCTGAGACCTCCAGCATTTATTCATATGCACGTTTCTTTCTTGTTACTTATCCTCTCATTGTGATTGTTTGTTACTAGTACTGAACCTGTCCTTATTTCTTTCCTCATCCTTATAAGGTGCTTTCAGCAACTGCAACCTTGACAATGACTTCCCAGGAGTCTGTCTTAACACTAAATCTTAACCCTTCATCAGAATATTTCCAGGAGTTGTGACTCTAAATATCTCAATGTTTTTTTAAGTCAGGAATTGATGAGAAGATTGATTAAGGGGAAGTAATTATCTAGAGTGGAATGTGGTAAATTATCTATCAGTGAATGCATAGTGTGTGTATACAGCTTCCCAACCTTCAACTAATGTCCACAGGTACATTCCTGTGTAACGCTCTTGTCAGGCGTGAGCAGAAGTTTGGGCCACCTGATTTCCCTGGCTTCATCACAACACGGACTCCCCAGACTTGTGTGTGGGTGTATGGAGGAGTCCCGGCAACGCTGAACTTCATGTATTTTGATATTCCGGAGAGCGAGGGGTGCAGTGAAGGAAATGTGAAACTCTATGACAACTATTATCGTAATAACAGGACATTGGTGGCAACGTTGTGTGGAGCCCTGGGTACAGAGTCTAGAAGTGTGAATATAAGCACTACTTACTTCAGCATCGAACTCAACCTTGGACCCAACCATCAAAGTTACAGAGGCATTCACGCAGTTGTGGAGAACTGACAGTGAAGAAATGTCACATGACACTCATCAGAGATTTGCAACAGCATTCCTTGTAATATACAAGTATAATGCATGTATAGCAAGGCATTTGGAAATTTTAATTATATCACTGGAGAATTATTTGTAATTGACGTGTAACTCTTATTTGGATTTTGTGTGTGTGTGTGTGTGTGTGTGTGTGTGTGTGTGTGTGTGTTGTGTGTGTTTGAGCATAGAAAATATTAAGTCTACAAAACTTCACTTCTTTTCCTACCCTCCTTAACACACATTTATCAGTTTATCTTTACCTTTACTTTTCATCATTTTCCTCACCCTCTCTTTCTATTGCCTCAACCCCCAATATAGATTAGATCGGTTGGATTTCTTTCATAAACCCTCTAGCCATTCTTTCAATGGATGTTGAAACATCTGTTGCAAATGGACATCCATAACCAAGTGTGTGTTGTGTTACAGATAATTGTTTTGTGTTCCATTTCTTAGTAAATAAATTATTTCACCTGAAAACTTTAAAAAGTCTGGTAAAGTATAGAAATTCAATTATTTGTTTTAATGAAACCAAAATTTTTTTTTATAGAATGCACACGCCCCTCATATGCAGGCACACACACAAATATCATAGCAATGATGTCTTTTGTTTCTCTCACTTGACATGTATACCAGTTGGTATTGAAGGGGGCTATGCAAAATCTATACTATAAAGTGCGAATAGTTTTTCTGTCTGTCTGTCTGCGTATCCTCGATTCAAACTTGAATTTAGACCCACAAACCCATGTATATTTATAATCAGTGTCACCAGGGAATGTCTTAAGTATGTCTATATGGCCACACCTTTTTGTGTTAAAAAGCCAATAATGGTACTTTTGCTAGAAAAAAGAATGGAGCTATGGGCCTAAAACTTGGCATGCAGACACAACTTGACTCTGAGAATAACATGGGATGGGTCTCATCTAACCACACCTTCCTCTTTGTGTGTAAGACTAAAAATGCCAAAAATGGTATTTCTAAGAAAAACACTTTTACCTAATCATACGTTCACTTTTGTTTTAAAAGTTTACATGTCTTCAAAGTAGACACTTTTGTGACTACAGCCCGCCAAAGTTGGACCAAAAATCTGCCTGTAGGTACATGCGGGTTTGATAAACATATTTTAATCGTAAATTTCTCCTTTGCCCTAAGTATTTATAGTAATTCTCCAGATTTAATCCTACTAGAGAGAGAGGCAGAGAGATCATCCTCATCCTCACCCTGAATATGCAGTCTCATTGAAAGAGGCTGGAAAAATATTTTAAGAAAGTATTAATTTTTTATATTTCATAATTGAATTTTCCCCCCCAAAAAAGAATTATGTTGCATGATGTGTTATCAAATTAGTCAGAGTGGTTGTGTACAAATGGAAGATAGATAGATATACAAAAATGCAATAATTCAAAAAAATTGAATGTGTGTTTGTGTATCGTGTGACCAAAATAATGCAGAGAATGATAGAGAACACATTCACATAGTAAGCATAAATAATGAGATTCTGAACTACTTTTAAAATTTTAATTTCCTCTCCATATCAATATGCTTTGAAGAACATTTCATTTCTAAGATGCACAATAATTGGGGAGTACAGTTCTACCCCTCATATGAGATTGACTAAGGAGTTTAATGTAATTAGATAAGTCTATGCCATTCAATAGTGCATCAGCTAAAATCCGGCATTCATACTTTCCAGCTGTTGGCTTCAACTGATGTTCCTTCCATATGACTCCAAACTATGTTGAACCCTTTAGTTAGGATGGGGGGAGAGGGGGGGGGGGGGGGGGGGGGTGTGTGATGAACTGTAACTGTGCACATGTGAAGAAATCTGTGAAGTTCAATTTCATTTGTCTATCCCTCCATCCACCATCCCTAGCTCCTCCATCCACCATCCCTAGCTCCTCCATCCACCTGTCATCATCCTGGTATATCCATCTTTCCACACCTACCTGTTTACCGTTAATAATTTTATAATTTCAGTGCCAGAGAATACCTATAATTTGAGGGAAATTGAAGCCATTTTAATATGTTGAAACTCTAAATGCATATAACCTGGGTGTACTTTTATGCTTCTAACTATTTTTAAGTATGCAGTCTCCCTCATCGAACTGTGGTCATTAAAAAAATCCTAAACAAGTTTGTAACTAATTTGTACAAACCACTTATAGGGTGTAATAGGGTTACTACTGAAGTGTATTTAACACTACCACTTTGGATAATTAATCACACAAGAAAGTTTTGGGTCAGGCTAAAGTCACCTCACTTTTTGTGGAGTCATAGATCACTTAAAACAACCATAACTAATTGAATTTTGATTCTTTTAAGTAGTGCAAGAGGCTCTCTCTCTCTTTTTAATTACTTTTTTTTGGTGAGTCACAAATTTAACAAACTAGAACCAAACTTTTTTTTTAGGAAATCAAGGTTAAAGTTGGAGTCAGAGGTAAGATTCAGTCGAATGAAGGTGTAGTGCAACTTGCAAGGACCATAACTCTAGATTGGGAAATCCAATTATTTTCAACTTTGAAAGGTTTTTAAAGAGAATTAATAGAACTTTTTTTTTCTCTCACTAAGAATAAGAATAAAAAAAAACAACTGGAAAATTATACTTCCAGTTCCCTTGGATAAATGTCCACACATCAATGCTGTATTTATTCAGGTAAATTAAATTTATTGGATTGGTAAAGGGTTTACACAAGGCTCAATGCAAAATGAATCAATCAATTGAGCAGGGAAGAAAATTTGTGCAAGATATTGCACTACATGTGCAGAAATGAGATGCAATTATTTGCAATCATACTTGTGAACTGACATTAAAATATGAATTCTGGGAATAACATTTTTAAAACCTTGTATAGTGCAATGTCCAGTCATTATAAAGGGGGAAAAGAGATATACAATCCTTAACAAATTCCCCAAATTGTATGCATTTTATTTATGAATGACTTCGAAAAATTATATTTCAAATGCAAAACAAAAACGAAAGAACCTAAGCAAACTTCAATCTAATGCATTAAACATAGTATAGCAAACAAAGATTAGCATTTAATTGGTATATCTTATTTGATCGTGGTCTACATGGATGCACTTTTGTTTATTTATTTTTTTCACATGTAAAATCAGCTGTGTGAGCCAGCCACATGACTGTCACAAAGATTCACTTTTCAAATTGTATTTTAAAAAAAGAAAGAAAAGAAGACAATTGCTTAAGATCAGAGGGACCATAAATGATGACCACTACCAAACTAAGAGTCAACATAATACCAATAACCAGCTTCTAAATTGGGTGTTCAAACAAATAAAGAAAACAATTAAAAGATACATGATGCAAATATTGGACATGGTTCAGTTTGTGGTTAAGTAAAGGGTCATTTTGTTCACTAATCACTTGAACGTGCCTTTGGAGATCCTCACAGCAACAACTCGAATGGGACTATCACTCCTGCAATGCATCTACACCACCCTACAGAGGGGCCATTTTGTGGGTATTCTTTAAGGACAACCATGTCACCCAATTCCACATGTCATTGGGTCATATGCCAGAGACTAAAGATACTTGGAGCACCACCTGTGCCCAAAATGGACAAGACACTAACAGAGATGTCAACATCGCAGGAGAGAAATGGAACACAGTGAGAATGAAGGAGCAGGCAATGCACACAAAGTGTGTGTGCACTCAAGGAATGACCAGGCGTGAGCAACTCACTATCATTCTGTCAGGCAAGTAGAAGGGGGGGGGGGGGGGGGGGGGGAAGAGATTGTCTATTCAGGTAGGCTTCCATTTGTACCAGACCAATCTTGAGTTATTCAAAGGTAGTCTTCACATCTCCATGATGCATGGGATGAGTTTTGGTATTCTTTACGGCAGCCTCTGAGAGATTGTGATACTGAAAACCACGTTCAAGGATGAGTCACCTGCCACTCAAAATTGGTCCTTTTGTCACTACAGATGAGTGATGGGTAATCACAGAGTGCAATGAATTATCACCAAGTTGCAATGAATGCTTCATTTGTCTAATCTAACATGACTTCGAGATGAACGATGACAGACACAAAAGTACAAAATCGTATACCTTCATAGTCACAAGGTTGCAGATCATCCTGCACTTGACTTGCATTGGGTCCACGTGGTCCAGTGCCTCCGTCCCAAACACAGCTCCAGGTGCCGTAGGTTAGTGCAGCAGTTATCCCAACAGGTATGGTGAGGTGATGGTGGCACACCACACACTGACTAGTGATACCATACCCATGATGTGGAAGTGACGCGTGTGTTCAAAACACTCCAGGCCAGCTCACCTAGAAGCAGGCACGGCTGCTCAGAGCCTCTTAGTCACCACGACACACAACAAACTAAAAGTAAAGGGGAAAGTTTTGGGTGAAGATCAACCATTCCAATTTCCTCAGCTTTGAAAGGAATGTATATAGTTGCCGTAAAACTTTGGAGAATTAAAGGTCAAGAAAATTATGTAGTTTATAAAATTTCCATTGATTTTATCTTTCCAAATAGTCACTGGTCCAAGTTAAAGCCGTCCAACTCCAACCAAAGAGACCATATTACGTCAGTGCCCAATCCATTCAGTGCCCAATCCATTCACTGCAATTAAAAGTCTTATATGGTAGCAAGGAAAAGGAGGGGGGAAAATGCAGCAGATAGAATGATTGATTACATTGTGTGGGAGTAACCCCCCCCCCCCCAACCTATGAGTTTATCAATAAACAAAGATAGTAAGACCTTGGTCAAACCAGTGGGGGCTATAATAGGTGGAAAGAATGGTACTATCTTGTCTCTGCCAACTCATTCCCCTTATGATTACCACTTATCCCAACACAGCTCCCCAGGTGAAGGAACCCAGTTGAAGTCTCGGAGAACAATACTGGACGACATCACAGGACGACAACATCACAGGACGACAACATCACAGGACGACAACATCAGTGTTTTTTCCAGAAGGTTTTCATTCAGGAACAGTCCTGACCCCAGAGAACAATTAAAAGGAGAGGTGAACTTATTTTGGGGAATTGCCACAGAAAGTTGTTGACGCGTGATTCCATTAACGCAGTGCGCATTAATAAGAAAGCAGTGGACCGATTATTTCAGGCAAGCAATGGTTTCGACAAGTCGTCCTCTACCCGGACCTCCTGCGAATTGAGATAGTTCTCCTGGATTAAAAAATTAGCACCTCTTTCACCGGTACTTGATGCGTGCAGCGGCGCTTTTTGTTGAACTGACCCTGTTTTCTTTCCCGGAGCCGAAGACGTCGGCGCATTTCACGAGGAGCAAGGGTGGTGTTGAAAATCACGGGGAGGAAGGTGGTCCCAACAAGAGGCTAGGCAAGAAGTTGAACAAGGTAGTGATGGTTTTTAGAGCACTTCTAGAGTTCATCAAAAGAGTGATCCATCTAATAGTTGGTCTTCTAAAGCTCAGCTACAGAAAGGTAATTGTTGTGTCTCTTTTAAAAACTGGGAGAAGGTCGGTGTGTTAGAGGCCCTAGTCTATTAAGCTTCCATGATAGACAGGGAGAGTGCAATAGCTATCAACTTGCCAAGGACAACAGATAAATTAATTCTTAAGAAAAAGATTATAGTATAAAATCGTTAAGTAAATCATGGTATATGTATCTGACTGATTCTATTGACATCTCTTATATGCATTCTTAAATTGCTAGACTGCGGAATATCATGCAGTGAGATACTTCAACTATCCTCTTTCGCCTTTGACAGAAACAAGGCTATGTTAGTTTTGATAATTCTGAGATACCCTTTTTTAGTCTTAACTTTCCAATCCACCATTTAAATTTTTTTTTGTTTATAAAGATTCAGTACGAAGGAAGATCATGGTTCTTGATCTGGATGAAACACTTATCCACTCTCACCACAATGGGTGAGTGAGTCTTGTTCATTTTGTTGGACACTTGAGATGTGTCAATTCTCAATGGACACTTATCTCAAGTTAGTTGTACTTCATTCTCTTTGTCTTGTTCACAGATCAAGTAACCTGTCCTCCACTCCATCTACACCACCAGACTTCATAGTTCGAGTGAGTTCACTGTTGATTGCTGTGGGAGTACTGTGATGACAGAGACCACCAGTGCATTAATTGGAAGTTGTCTTCTTTACGTCATAGTAGTATAGGCCATTACTTACTCCAAGTAGTAGTCAATACTTAGCTGTAAAATTATCAACGCCACAAGAAAGGGATCCACTCCACTAGGAGACGTATTAATACAGATTATATAATCTCTGTCTCCCACCTCCATCACTTCTCCATCCTGCCATTAATTCCCCTTACTCCCTCCATCTCCCTCCCCTCCCCTCATCTCCCTCCCCACCCCCTCATCATTAATTTTGTTCTTTTCTGCCTCCCCCCTTTCATTTTTCTCCTTCATTCACATCATCCTCCATCTCCTCTCTGTACCCCTTCTCTCTCTCTCTCTCTCTCTCTCTCTCGCTATCTCTACTTTCTCCAGGTCAGAATAGAGTGTCATCCAGTTCGTTTCTTTGTGCACAAGCGGCCACATGTAGACTTCTTTCTCTCAATGGTGAGTTGTGATAAAATGAACAGCAAAAAATAAACAACCTTTTTTTCTTGTGGTCCTTTTTTTCTCTGTGCTTACCTTCAGATCAGCCAGTGGTACGAGTTAGTAATATTTACAGCAAGCATGGAGGTGGGTGTTAATATTGCTCAACATATATATGATCACATGACTTGAGCACATGGCTTGATCACCTTGCAGATGTATGGAATGGCAGTAGCAAATAAATTGGATAATAACAGGAACGTTTTCCAGAGAAGATTTTTTCGACAGGTGAACTATTTGTTAGTTTAATTAAGTGTCCATCTTCTTTTACACAATATGTGTGTGCATGGGGTAGAGAGTCTGATCTATTTCATTTCTGCCCTGTAGACAATTAATCCAAACTATATAGTGGGATTTGTTTGTTTGTTTGTTTGTGTGTCCTCGATTCACGCTTGAACAGGTGGAGTCAGACCAATGAATATTTAGAATCAGTGTCACCAGGGGAAGGTTTTAGGTATGTCTATATGGTCACACCCCTTTCTGGTTTTTAAAAAAAGCCAGAAGTGGTACTTTAGTGAGAAAAACGCATGGTATTGCAGGCTTAAAACTTGGTATGCATGCTCAACTTGACTCTGGGAGTAACATGGGGTGGGTGGGTCCCACCTGACCACACCATTTCCTCTTGGTGTGTAAAGTTAAAAATGGTACTTCGGAAGAAACCCACTTGGACCTAGGTAGTTATAACCATGAACCCATATATATTTAGAATCAGTGTTGCCAGGGGAACGTGTTAAGACTATGGTATGCATCATACACAACTTGAGTCTGGGAGTAACATGCATCTGCCACACCTCTTCCTCTGGGCATGTCAGGCTGAAAACAGTTTGTATGTATGTCTGTATATTTGTATGTATGTCTGCATCTTTTTGTGTATCCACTTTATCACCAAAGCACCAAATTAAATATAACTCGCTCTCCAGGGTAGACACATGTTACAGCAAGGGTTGTTTCTTAGAGGTAAAAGCAGATTTTCAAAAATTTTAATCCCAGGGCTTTTTCTAGTATATAATAAAAGCCATATACCCATTTCACTTATGACTTCATTAAGTAGCAGACAGATCTAATGTTACATTATGTCTGGACTTTATCTGCTTCTGTGTTGGAGCAGCTAGGGTCATTTTGTGCTTAGCCTTTCACAAATTATTTGCTAAAACTCTATAAAGGCCTGCAAAAATGATAATTAATTCATGGTGTTCGTAAACTTTGAAAATTCCTTTAGGTATACTAAGAATCTTAGTGAAATCTAAACGAACACTTCCTAGTTCAATACAAATACATAAAGTCTCTTGATTGGTGGGAAGCATACTTTGGATAGTGTGTCTATCCCTGGGACACCACACTCAAACCTCTGGAGGAGGAGGGAGGGGGGGGGGGGGGTGTTCTTACATGAAGTATAGGTGTTGGTTGAAGTAAAAGCAAACCTCTAAGCAATGAAGTCAATGATGTGAGAAGTGTAGCCTGTTGCTGACATGTACTCTACCAGTTTTTACCACTTTGTGCAATTGAGGGTTATTTGGTGTATAAGAACAGCTGCCACTAAGTGGCATAACCATCTAGCAGCTGTCTAGTTGGAGGTTGAAGAAAGTTAAGTGCAATCTGTATTCTAAACTTGAAGCACTGCTAATGAAAATTACAAAGAAGATAGGTGAAATATGATGAACACTTTCAGTTTGAAGCTGATTTCTACAGGGGTGGTTTGATCACCACCAATTGAATATGCAACCTGGCAATATTCCAAGTGAATAGGGAACTTGTATGATTACTGTGTCACATACTATCAACCACGCCTACTTATGATATCAGTGAACCTCCAGCACTATAGAAAAATGTATTAGCATTCGTGACTGGCAATGCTATTATTGAGAACTGCAACTACAAAATAAATCTTACTTGCCAGCTAGTTCAAGAGACTCATAGGTTGTAGGTAGTATCAATGAGTGTCAGACAGTTGCCATCCATGATGTCAACACAGAAGTAGCTGCTAGTTCTTCTTACAACATGTTAGGCAGCACCTCATCTCCCAGAATTTCTGATGGATTGCCACAGGTGCTGCTGTCTGGTGAGAACACATCTTGTGGAATGTGTTCTGAGGAGATAGTGTTCACAGTGCATGCTATGTGCACTATGTGTCTTTAAGTCTATGTAGTGCATGCATTGTAAACCTACCTTAACTCTGGAAGCTGTGTGTTGCTCACAGCTACTGCAGACTGCCAATGAGTTGTGAAAATTAGAAGTAAACTCGCTGGCCAGGTCTTAACTAACCTTTCCACTTTCATGCTCCATTTTCTCCATGATCATAGCTCCAATGTTCTAGAATTGCTATCAACACTCAGGAAATTTGATAAAGTTCTATTATTATACTATGGTGAAAAGCATGAGCTATTTGGTAGTTACAGTTATCAAAAATAGCATTGCCTGTCATGAAACTAATACCTTTTCTATTTGTGCTGGTCATGGTTTCTTGTAGAAAATTGTCTAAAAGATGGGGGTGGGGGGGAGGGGGATAACTGGAGGAATCTGGATTCTAAGGGAGGTCATGATAGTTAAATATATGGCAAAGTTTCACGCACACAATTTAGGGTGGTCGGGGTATTTTTGGATGTATGTGTGCAGCGTTTTATATGTGGTTTTGAGTTTGATGGAGGAGGGGGAACTCCCCAAGTTTGGTGCTGACTTGGAGGGGGTGTATAGCACGTAACAGTTGGGGGGGGGAGGTCTGGGGGCATGCTCCTCAGATATATTTTTTTATGTCGGAGAATGATAGTGAGGCATTCTGGGGGACTTGTCGGTTCTAAAATGTCATTTCTAAAGTGCTAATTTTTACTTGGGTTGTGAGGTGACAGGGAGAGGGGGCAGAATTGCTTACTACTTAGTATGTACATTACACACTATATTCCTTGTAATGCTCTTTAGTATAGAATTGTTAAGGATTTTTTTTTTGGGGGGGGGGGGGGGGGGAGACCCCCTGGTGTTTGTGTGTGGACTCCCCTGGAATATTTGGTTGGCTGAGGTGGCTTCTGCCTTGAATGCTATAATGTGAAACCAACAGTTGACACAAAGTCACCAATGTTGTAATTTTAATCATACGAGTTCAAGAAAAATGATCTGAATTGATGCCTTGAGATTGCAGCCACAGCAGTGAAGTGTCTGGGGTAGCGAATGTTTCACTGCAATCCCAACTAATTATTTTAGCAATGACCCTTTGAAAGCTTCCTTTCTCAAGCTTATGGACAATTTCTATCTTCTCAAGATCTCAAAGAAAAATTTAGCTCTTCAAATATACAACCAGAACAACCTACAGTTGTTCTGGTTGTGTATTTGAAGAGCTACAGTTCTCTCTCTCTCTCTCTTTTTTTATCATGGGAAGCATCTTTATTATAACAAAACAGAAGGAAACCATAAAAATAACGAAAAGAAATTAGTGTACAGAACATGGTGTTGTTGTGGCATTCAGTCTATCCATCTATCTGCAGCTGGGGAAGGGAAGAGGGGTACCCGTTAGAGGGAGTGCCCTGGATGTGGGGAGTTTGTGTGTGTGTGTGTATATATATATATATATATATATTTCTATCACAGCATTCCGACTAAATCATGAGTCCATGAAAGCAGCAGACATGTGCCTTTTTGGTGTTTGACTTTCTTCATTGTTTGAGATTATTTGGTCATCGAAATTTTTATTAGAAAAAGAGACAATATAGGAATCCTCCTTACAAAAGTAAGGAATGATAGTTTACCTAACAATGACCACAATTTAAGAGACCCTTTACCAATTCAATTAAGACTTGCTAATCATTACATTGCATAAAATCAGTTTAGGTCAAATAATTACCTCATAATGTGTTCATCTGTCTATACTATGAAGTGTAAATAGTCTGTCTATCTGTCTGCGTATCCTCGATTCATGCTTGAACGGTTGAAGTTAGACCCACATAAAATCAGTGACCAGGAAGTTAGACCCACATAGAATCAGTGTCACCAGGGGAACGTCTTATGCATGGCTATATGGCCACACCCCAATCTGTATTTAAAGAGAAAGCCAAAAATGGTACTTTTGCCAGAAAAAAAGAATAGAACTACAGGCTTAAAACTTGGCATGTCGACACAATCTGACTCTACTAATAACATGGGGTGGGTCCCATCTGGTCACACCTCTTCCTCTTTGTGTGTAAGGCTAAAAATGCCAACAAAAAAAAGGAAAAAAAGGTACTTCTAAAAAGAACACTTTGACCCAATCACGTTCATTTTGTTTGGAAAGTCTACAACATATGTCTTCAAAGCAGAGTTTGTGGGGTTTTGCTAGTATATATAGTTGGTGTATCTGTTTGTTGGGTGTGATTCAATGCTCCTTAGTTTGGTCAAAACTGAACCAAATTTGGCGTGGATATTTAGAGGGTTCGGCATGAGGTTATTCATTAGACTTTTTTTTTTTTTTTAAGTGGTTCCCCTGGTGAGAAAGAAAGAAATCATATTTCTATAAAAAAATTAAAAAAAAAAAAAAAAAAAGTGCCTGAAAATCTATGGCATGGTGATAATTAGTGGTCTTCCAAACTGAAAGTCCCAGGTTCAATTCCCACAAGACTCCATTTTTTCCCAAGTTTTCCCCCTCCTTTTTTTTTTCAGTTTTTTTTTCAGTTTTTTTTTTTTTTTTTTTCCCCTTTTTTTCTTAATTTTTTCTCCCTCATTCATTACCTTTTTCATTTGACTCAGATTTAAAGTCTGTAGTTCAATGTATGTCCATGTACTACCATAGCCAATAGGTTCAATTTTAAATCTACATAGTCAAGACAGGTATCAGGAGAAAGAGAATCACACTCTTCAGGCCATGGTTAAGTAAGTTAATTTTGATAAGATGTCATTCTGGGCTTCAGAAGGATAAACCAACAAATATCGCAGTGCAGCTGTATTAGAGCAGCAGCTACATTTAATAGGTTGTGGGGGGGGGGTGTGTGTTTGGTGAAGGAGTTTGTGTGGCATGCTTTGTGGCAGATCTGAGCACCTTGGACTTCCAGTTTAATATAGAGACAACAAATATTAACCACTGAAGAGGTAGTTAAAGTGTAGGTAGCACTTCAGCATTGTTTTAAAGGAGGAAATAGTCCCTTACAAACAACATTCCACTCTAGACTGAAAATTGAAAATGAGCTTGGATTCAAAAGGAATTTAAAACAAAATAAATCGTTTTAGTTTTTGTTTCAAGTGGTTATGAGTAGGTGGCACAGCACTATTATTCCTTACTAGAGGGTATGCTCGGCCTTGTGTGGCATTGCAGAGGTGTGAGGGGTTGTCAGGATCTGTCTGTCCATGCCTCGCTGGTGCAGGAGTGCTCTCTGTATGGGAATGTGTCACACTTTAAGTATTGACCAGAAAAGATATTGAAATTCAATTTTGGGACTTCCTATATAGATCTAGTCTGATTCTCTAAATCTTTCTTTTTCCTCTTATCTGTCAGTTTTTGTCTATCTATCTTTCTATTCTGTTCTTTTCAAAACAATACTCATTAGTTGGTCTTTCAATAATTTTTTTTAGTATCAAAAGATTCAAAATGTTTCAATAAACATCTGTGATTGTACTGTATTTATATAGTTTGGAAGAAACTGGCAAAAAGTGGTAAGAAGTTGACAGTTGTGAATCATACAGTGCAGGACAAAGATGTATTTCATTATTTAATTGACATAGCTTTTCCCACCAAAAAAGTAGTCTAATATTGTACGTTGAAAGATGACAACAAAATATTAGTTACCAATCACTCTAATTTACTTCCACAGTCACCAATCACTCTAATCTACTTCCACAGTCACCAATCACTCTAATCTACTTCCACAGTCACCAATCGCTCTAATCTACTTCCACAGTCACCAATCACTCTAATCTACTTCCACAGTCACCAATTACTCTAATCTACTTCCACAGTCACCAATTACTCTAATCTACTTCCACAGTCACCAATCACTCTAATCTACTTCCACAGTCACCAATCACTCTAATCTACTTCCACAGTCACCAATCACTCTAATCTACTTCCACAGTCACCAATCACTCTAATCTACTTCCACACTCACCAGTCACTCTAATCTACTTCCACAGTCACCAATCTGCAAGAAAGCGAAACAGATGGGTCGGGTGGGCTAAATAATTGCCTGAGCAGATTAATTGGTTTTTTTTTTTGTGTACCTGGTATAGAAACGAGATGTTTTATCTACTCATGTGTTTCTTTAGTCTGTCTTTTCCCTCCAAAAATATCATCAACACACATGCAGACGAGGGAAGGAGAGAGTTGTTAGTAGTTAAACTCCAAATAGTGAACATCAACAATGAAGCCACAGGAATGTTAAATATACCTCTTTCCAAGGCTTCACAGGGAACTTCTTTGGATGAGGTAAAAGTTAGTGATTTTGCAGGGTGAATATAACTGGTTGCTCTGAGAGCCTGCCACAGTTACCTCCAGGAAGACAAGTTAAGGGGGAGGATGTATGTCAATGTTGTAATGCCTTAGTTCCCTTTCCTCCATGTGGTTATGTTGTCACAATTTTTATTATTCTGTGTGCTTTCAAATGGTGTCCAGACATATGGAGGTCACTAAAACAACACCCTATTTACAGGGGAAACTCTTGCTCCCAAGCTGTGACTGCAAGGGATCAAAATTTGATGTGTAGGTTCTTTTAAAACCTAATTTAAATTTTAAGGTCAGCAGTAATTGTAGTGGGGTTATTTCTGTTGCTTCATTACAAGTGTCTAGCTCATGATGTTGAGTTACACCATTATAATGTCTGCAACATAACCAAACTGGTATCTCATACGGGTAAATACGCCATTCAATTTGGCCTGAGTATATACAGGAGTTCACGAAGCTGTAGGCTAGTATCTTGGAGAAGGTTTAATGAAGTCTCAAGATTGTAGCATGGGCACCTGTTCCTACTTTCCTGCTAAGTGTACATCAGCTTTTAAGCTGAGGAGGCCTCTCAAGAAACACTGCAGTATAGTATAGTATAGTATAGTATAGTATAGTATAGTATAGTATACTTGTATATTGATCACGTATCTACTCCGTAAAGTGGGGGACTAGTATCATTGAAAGCAGTATAATGGGGGCAGGAATGTGCCTTTTGCAAGACCTACAGGACATTAGGAAGTAAGTCACTTTAGCATTCACCAGGAGCGTGGGTTTACACATCATGGGAAGAAAGCTGTGGAGGAGATGAAGACCTGAGGAAGATGTAATGTCTATGCTATTGCTAGCCAAACATTTTGGCATGTAGCAGAGATAAGAGAGGAGGTCAATCTTGCAGCAACTTTAAAATGCTTAAAAGAAAGAGAGGATGAAGAATAGAGCAGCCATTAAGTCACTCAATTTGTTTCACACACTTTCTTGCATGACAGCACACTCCACACCAACCAACTAGTTGCTTTAGCTTTACCTGGTGACTTTGTACCTTTTCTTCTTCCCACAATTGTTGCTTGAACTGATATTCTCCTGCCACAACGCAAGTGACCTCCTTTTTGGTTGGAAATGGATCCACCAAAAGTCCACCCAAAGCAATGGAGTGAGGAACTTAATAGTGGAATGCTGTGTTTCAATTTATCATAGTGAGAAGTAAATTTTTCAGCACTTGATAGAAGACAAAATCATTTTGTTCTTTTAACTTCTGTTTGAGATCTTCAGTGAATTTATCAATAGCTAAACACATATCTTGACTCCTTCTTTGCCTGTCACATGATTCAGGCAAATTAAACGTGACATCATCAACATTATCTGGTTTGACACTGAATAAGATTCATAGGTGTTGACGTGAAGTGGCAACATAATGTGTCTGCTTCTTTTGCTGTGCTGGTTTCAGTGTCATGCAAACTTGCATAAAAGCTTTTGTCTTGGTCCGCCTTTTCTCCCAAGGCTATCCAAGCATAAATCTTAGGTGCTAATGTTGAAACGCAATTAATTGATGCAGCACTGTAGTGGATAGCTACTGCAGCCTGATGAAAGCATGGAGATCTATCGATCCCTTTCAGACATGTACATGTCAGAAAGTTTAAAATAAACCAATGAGATACTTTACCCACTTTTTGAACTTCGACCTATCAGAAAGTTTAAGTAGAAAATGATTCCAAAAAATATATATTAATGCAATAAAATATACAATTAGAACATGTGGGGATGATATGAAGGAAGCATATAATTTCCATTTGTGATAGATTGTACATAACCAAGCATTAGTAGCCACTTGATAAGATCGCAGCTTTGTATGTTATCAACCAGCAGAATGGCAGCGGTAGTCCTAGCTGCACTTATCCTGCACTGGTAAGAACAGGTCTAGCAAGTTATATTAATAGACAGATAGGTTTAGTACTATTGCAGTATGCCTTAGTCAACAGGCTAATATACGTCCAAACACCACAGTTGTTTGGAATGTCACAATGCTAGCGGTTAATAAGAGAACTATAGCTCTGGCAACAAACTAAACTTAATAGTATTTTTGCAGAAGCAGTGACGATTTTCACTGATTACATTCATCAAACTTGGCGATGTTACATGTTATGAGTATTTTTTAATTAGTGGGTGGAGAGAAGATATTTTCCTGCAACTTAAGTTATCCCAATATTTCTGTTATCAGAACACCCTTTACCAAACATGTTCAGACAACTGATTGTGACCATCGTATGCAACTAACTTGTTAGAAAGAAAAATTATCAAAGCATTTACTTTTATCTTGTTTCTTATGAAATACCCAGGCATTTTGGTTTCATATTTCAAGAAATTGAAAACAAATCCTATCAGACATACAGGATTATTTTTATACTAGAAATGTTTAAATCTATTTTAAATGTTTACATCTTCCTGTGTAGCATTGTACAGTTGACTTCAACGGTTACACAAAGGATTTGGGGACAATCTGCCAAGATATGTCTAGTGTCTTCATACTGGACAATTCTCCTGCAGCATACAGAGGCAATCCCGGTATGACGATACAGATGGATAGATTAAATGATCACATTTGCTCTGTCTGGCTGTAAATACCCACCAGTGTTGATGGCTATAACCAAGCGTGACTCATTATATATGGAGAGAGAGAGAGGGGGGGGGGGGGGCATTTGAGAAGTATGTGATAGGAATGGTTCTGGCTGCTTCTTTCATGAATGCAGCTTCGTTCTGTTATCTGTTATCCTATGCACTGTTTCCTGTGGATAGAAACATTCCATCAATCATCTGTTTCCTCAATTTGTTCCTATTTTATCTCCTTCCATCTCTCTATCCTCAGTTCTCCTCTCTTCTGACTACACTTAACCCACACCTCATCTGATCTCTTTTCTTCCCACACACACACACACACACACACACACACACACACACACACACACACACACACACACACACACACACACACACACACACACACACACACACACACACACACACACACACACACACACACACACACAGACAATGCCATCCCCATAAAGTCCTGGTTTGCTGACCCCCATGATACTGCCCTCCTTGACCTCCTGCCACTTTTGGACGCTCTGAGATTCACAAATGACGTCAGATCGGTGCTCAGTAGGAACCTTCATGCCCACACCCCGTGGTAGCACAGATACATGTGATCACTGTTGAATTGTTTTATTCTTGAAATGATATACCATATTTTCCCCTTTTTTTATGAGCTGAGCACAAGTATATGATAATAATATGAGGAATGATGCAAACATAATAATTACTATATGATATGTCAGCGGCAACTGCATGAGGATATAGTATAACATCAAGTCTGAAGGTAGCAGGTTATGCATGGGACTGGATGGATTATGCTTAAATTTCTGCCTATATTTTCTTTTCTTTTGTGCTCCTTACATTCACTTATTTTTCTACCTTTTTCTTTTCTATATACCTATTTTTCTGTATTATGCTCCTCGCTGACAAAACACAATTGTTGAAACATTTAAAAATGAGAACTAAGTCATTCAAGATTCGAAAATTTTTTTATAATTAAAATTATCTACAGTTGTGACCATGACAAGTATGTCACAATGTTAATAAGTGAGACTTAGTGATATGAAGTGTTACTGTGATGCAATCATGGACTCAAATGTCTAATCTAAAAGTTTATTTACTTTCTTCTCTTTTTTCTCCTTGAAGGTGACCTATTTTTCCTGATAGTCTACCAATTTTCCCTGAAAAACGACCTATTTTTACAGCATTATTCTCGCTTCTTAGAAGCACCTATTTTTCACACACACACACCACAAAAAAAACAAACCCACCCTATGGGCAGTTTTTCAGCTGGGTTGTAGTCACAAAAATATCTTCTTTGAAGACATGTAGAGTTATAAAACAAAGGTGAACAGGAAATTAGTTCAAAGTTGTTTTTTAATTTTTTTAAATAGAAGTACCATTTTTGATATTTTGAACCTTACACACCAAGAGGAAGAGGTGTGGCCAGATGGGATCCACCCAATGTTATTCGCAGTCAAATTGTTTCTGCATGCCAATGTTTTAGGCTTGTAGCTCCATTCTTTCTTTCTTTTTTTGTGCCAAAAGTACCATTATTGGCATTATTTGAATATAGAAAAGGGTGTGGCCATATAGATATGCTCATGACGTTCTCCTGGTGACACTGATTCTAAATATATATGGGTTTGTGGGTCTAACCTTCAACTGTTCAAGCATGAATCGAAGATACACAGACTATTCGAACTTGATAGTAGAGTTTCCAAAATTTCAAGTGGAACAGCAATGCATTGGTTGTCATGGTGACAGTACAAGAAAGGAGATGTTTAATTAACTCTGCACTGCTTGCTGTATGCATATCTACTGCAGTATTACTTACTGCAGAACTTGGGATGGAAGGTTGGGCCAAGGTAGATAAGATGGTGCATTCATGGATTCCCTATCTCACCTTCCAACCGTTCCATCATAGCATCACCTAGTATACTATAGGTAAGTGTCTTCCTGCCAAGAGCTACCACAACATTCTCTTCATGCAAATATCTAGAACAGAGTTCGTTTTCTTCCAGGATGGGGAAGAAGCCTGGAAGAAAGGTATTTCATCCAGTTTCTTCCACTTTTTTCCCCATAAGAAAGGGAAAAATTGAAATATAAAATTTAAAAAATCTACAGTCACATTAATGTCTGGTGGGGGAAACTATGGCACATGGTTATCTACTAGAATAAATACATATCTGATGTATATATGGTTGATAAAGACTTGACACTTACACATGATGGAGGAATCATTGATGGAAGAAATACTTAAACACAACCAAACACAAATTCAGCAACTTTAGGTATGGATCTTGCTTCACGACCAAAGTTGACTTGATAGCTGAGGTTTACCTGCACTGTCCCTCCCCCCCCCCCCCCCCCCCCCAAAAAAAAAAACAAACAACAAAACAAGCAAAACAAAACAAAAACAAAACAATAACCAAAACAATTAAAACAATCAAAGCTACATTAAAATAGTATATTAATTAACTCAAAAATAATTTTCAATCGATAGTTAGTTGACCACAGATCCACACATTCAAGCAAATGTAGAGGGACCTGCAGGTTTCAACTGCTTCCCAAACTCTTCCAGAATGTTGAGTGCCTCTTTCTCCATGAGATCAGATTCATTATCCCACTTTTCTCTTGCCATGTCCATCTTGACTGCCAGCGTGTCGAAGGCATCCTGAAGGATACCCTTGTAGGAGTTCTCCATGCTCTTCAGCTTGACCTTGAGGTTGTCCACTTCTTCCTCATGTCTGGCTTGGATCTGGTCACGCTCCTTCTTCACTGCCACCAACTTCTTGGCTGTGTCATCTGCAGGGGCCGAAGAGTTGATAGTCGGTGGGTGTTAATGTTAAGAGCATATATATATATATATATATATTTTTTAATAACGAGTTTATGAATTTGGAGACTTCATATTTTGCAGAGAAACAAATTTACAGTGTACACTTTAAAATCACTCCCCAAAGCCTCATCCTGCCTATCAAAGAACCAAATGACCTTTAAAATTAAATCATGAGCAAGCAAAAATGTACTCTCTATCCTCCATTTTTTTTTTTTTTTTTTTTTTTTTTTTTTTTTTTTTTTTTTTTTTTTTTTTTTTGCTCGCTCTAATATTCAAATGGGATATTAATAATATCACAACACACACAAACAACAACAACAACACAATAATTTGAGTAAACCACTCCATAGAGAGACAGATCACAGTCTATGTATGGCTGACCTGAGGTATCCTGCAGTTTGGCGACCTTTGCCTCCAGAAGGTTGATTTTGGTGTCATATTGGGCCTGCATGGTCATGAACTGTCTGGTCATATCTGCTCACATGAATGCACCAACAGTGAAGATGGAAGCACATGCTCAGCATATACGCTCATGCAATTACCCACATAGCCACATCACATCTTTAAAATTGTTTATTAATTACTAGCGGAATATACCCGGATGTTGCCCGGGCCATAAACATTTATGATGATATTACACCACTGAAGTGCCTCAGGGGTACACAGCAACACACAATCATCACTCTCTGCCCACACAACCATTTCTTCTCCCTGTTATTATTATTATTATTATTATTTTTTTTTGTTTAAAAAAAATTTTTTTTAAATTTATTTTTTAACTTCAGTGTCGTTCTATTGAACTGCATCAGACATGGTGAAAATTTCAACCCCATGCACAGACCACCTGTCAAAATGAACAAAGTACACCAGCTTGAGTTTATTTTCCATTCTCTTCATTGCAGTCTTGACTTTGTAGCTTCAAAATTGAAGTAATACATGCACATACGCACACACACTTTCTCTTGCACTCGCACTGTGATAATTTTATTCTTTACTTCAATTTTCT
>OZ017791.1:5037698-5067599 GCA_963969325.1 Lycopodina hypogea | reverse complement strand
TACCTACCCACCTACCTACCTACCTACCCACCCACCTACCTACCCACTTACCTACCTACCTACCCATCTATCCACCCACCTACCTACCTACCTACCTACCTACCTACCCACCTACCTACCTACCCACCTACCTACCCACCTACCTACCCACCTACCTACCCACCTACCTACCCACCTACCTACCCACCTACCTACCCACCTACCCACCTACCTACCTACCCACCTACCCACCTACCTACCTACCCACCTACCTACCCACCTACCCACCTACCTACTTACCTACCTAAGTACCTACCTACTTATCTACCTACCTACCTGCCTGCCTACCTGCCTACCTACCTACCTACCTACTTACCTACCGACCTACCTACCCACCTACCTACCTACCTACCTACCTACCTACCTACCTACCTACCTACCTACCTACCTACCTACCTACCTACCTACCTACCTCCCTCCCTCCCTCCCTCCCTCCCTCCCTCCCTCCCTCCCTCCCTCCCTCCCTCCCTCCCTCCCTCCCTCCCTACCTACCCACTCACCTACCTACCCACCCACCCACCCACCCACCCACCTACCTACCTACCTACCCACCCACCCACCCACCCACCTACCTACCTACCTACCTACCTACTTACCACCCCACCTGCCCGCCCGTCTGCCTGCCTGCCTACCTACCTACCTACACACATAAATTCAGGCAGTCATTTACTCGTTTATCGATCCATTGGATATTTAGGAATGTGTTATCTTCCATAATAGTTTTAGAAACATCTGTGTGTGTGTGTGTGTGTGTGTGTGTGTGTGTGTGTGTGTGTGTGTGTGTGTGTGTGTGTGTGTGTGTGTGTGTGTGTGTCTCTCACATGATGCACTAATTATAGTGCCAGGTGGCTCATGCAATTATCCACCTTTTGATATTTTATTCATTTTCACTCCATTAAGTGTCCCAGGAGTGGTGGCCAGTAGAAGTTCATTATTAAGTCAATTATCCACTATGGTTTGGTAAAGGATGGTTGGGTAAAGGATGGTTTGGTAAAGGGTGATTGGATAACTTAAATATTGAAATAACTGAATTTGCAGGTAAATGGACTCTCTCCACCCAATAATTAAAATATACCAATGTATTCTGTTTTCCTCTACTCCTACTCTTCAAACTATTGAACAATGTTTGGAACAAATTGAAAGATTTGTCTTCTTGCTCTATGACTATAGCAAGACCGCACTAGTGGTCTAGAAGGTGTCAAAGAAGCAAGAAAGAACCTGTTCACTCACAAAGACAGAGCAATTGATGGCCCTCCGCCTACACAGGCCACACTCATCCCAACACATTAAGAGGGCTGCCTACCAGGTTGGCCATTGCTGGTAGTCCAGCAGTCAAATGCAATATTTGGATGGAACCTCATTTTTGAGTATATACAATGTTTTTTTTTGGCATAATCTTTAAGTTAAGACCTTATGATAATGGCATCTGCCGAATGACATCATGTCACCATTGAGGATTTTGATATTTTTTGATATAAAGTTATGTTATTTAAAGAAAAAAAAATTTATACTAAAATGTGACTAAATGGTAAAAAGTGTGTGATATTGCATATCAATATGACCAGAAACAATCATAGAACAAGAATGTGATGCTATTATGTGGTTTAATATAGGTACTAATGATGGGGTAGCCCAAAGGGGTGGGGGGGATTATATCGTATTAAAATTGTTAGATTTCATATTAATTGTAGTTGCTCTTTTTCATAGCATGAACTGTATTAATATTGTGATGTTATAAGTTATGAATATAGCTAGCAATGGCTTAAAAATCAACAATGATGATTCGTAAATCTTGGAATAACACAACAGTTTCAACCCAAAACCATACCAAGAACAACAGGCTCAAAGCAGGTGATAGTAGGAAAATCCCATGCATGGCTCAATTTGCAAGTGTTGTTAGATGAGGTGACAAGTTTCTGCTTGACTTATCATGGATGAAGAATTTTTATTTTTCAGTGTAAGTTTCATTGCATGGATGGTCCACATGATCTGATTAAATTAGGACATGTGAATCAGATCAATCATCCAGTGCAGTAAGTATATTTCTGAACAGCTCCATGCAAAACTTGATTCAGATAGCAGTTTGAGAATTAATTGCACAAAAAATGTGTCTACTTACCAATGGATCCTATATTTTTAAGATACACGTCAATCAACTAGCAGATGCAAGAGATATAAATTATCTTCCACCTAGAGGTAATGATGTTCAAGTGTATATGAATTTAACTTTACACAACATTGTCTTTTTGTGGTAAAAGTTGCTATGTGGAAGGTGAAAGGAATCTATCTCATTGGAGGTGATCTACCTTATGTAGAATTTTTAGATCAGGGTGCTGAAAAAATCTTCAAGCAGTCCATTCTGGACACGTATCAAAGAGCAAAATGACCAGTGGGCTAACAAAGTTTGTATGCGTGTGTACAGGGTCATCAGTGATCTGCATGTTGTAGTTGGATATTTAGAAGTGCTTCACAGCTGTTGGCTAGAAGTGTTGGTTCTTTCAAGAAATCTCTATTATTTTAGCCAGGCAGAGCTGGGTCCTCTGCTAGTATCTCATAGTCCTGGGATACCTGCTGTATGTCTTACAATAACTCTTACCTTCCATCTTGTCATGCAGCTGGTGCGTAACGAGAATGTACGAGCAGTGTTATCTCTGAACGAGGCCTATGAACTCAATTTTTTCACCAACAGTCACAAGGTAAGTGAGCACAGACTGCTAGCTAGCTGTTGAGATGTGTCTTCTCCTCTTCCTCCTCCCCCTCCTCCTCCCCTTCCTCCTTCTCCCCCTCCTCCCCCCCCTCCTTCCTCCCCCTCCTCCTCCCCTTCCTCCTTCTCCCCCTCCTCCCCCCCCTCCTTCCTCCCCCTCCTCCTCCCTCCTCCTCCTCCCCCCCCTCCTCCCTCCTCCTTCTATCCTCCTCCTCCTCCTCATCTCCTCTTACATAATTCTAATTGTATTTGCTCCACATGGCAGCACTTACTAAGTGCTTTATTTCATGCAGGAGTGGGCAGATCATGGCGTGCGACAGGTGTGGATCTCCACTATAGACTTTTCTCCTCCCTCCCTGGCGGACATCGATAGAGGGCTGGGCTTGATTGACGAGTACAAACTCAGGAGCGAGAGTGTCTATGTCCACTGTAAGGCTGGGAGAGGTCGGAGTGCAACAGTCACAGCGTGTTATCTCATGAAGGTGATCTTGATAACTACTGTGTGGTTTATAGTTTTTCTTGATAGGCATCAACACGCTACCTGGTAAAGGGTGATCATAAACACAGACTCTTTGTAGTCTGCAATGATTTGTCTTTGGTATGTACTGCCGGCAGTTGTAGACTGTGTCAAAGTCGTCAATATGATACATTCTGTGGATATTCCCGTGTTTTTTTAGAAGAAAAGCAAGCTCAGCATTCGTTGGTTTAAAAGTTGCTCAGCCAGGCAGTGGCTTGTGCACGATGTTTGCATCTCTTGTAGAGAAGCAATTATTTTGTCCCATAGGAAAGTGAGTGTAGAAAACTGCTACAGATATATCATAAATATTTCTGAAGTTTGGACATGACTTTGTGCATAGCGTAAATAGTAATTTATAGTAATATGAAGCAGTACTTGATGGATTATAGTAATTAAAGACTGTTCTGGGGGGGGGGGGGGACCCTCACCTTAGGTGATAATGTGGTAGGGAAGGGGGTGGATGGGCTATATTTTCATGTTTATTTAAACTTCCTCTAGGCATTCAAGAAAGGTGTCAGCTGGTATGCATGCACACCCACTCCATGCTTTTATACTGCATATGTGTCTAGTTTGATTGATGCTGATATATTTATTCACAGGATTATGGCTACACTCCAACTGAAGCTATTGATCAATTGCGTTCTAAACGACCCCAAGTCACCATTAACCCTCGGCAACGTAAGAGATTGGTCGAATTCTACGAACTCCTCCAGTCTAAGAAAAACTTATAACATAAAGAAAAAGGAAATAAAACAAAAAAATTTTTTTTTTTTTAAACAGCACTTTTTAATAATTCCCCCCCCCCCCCCCCTTCGGTTTCTATTTATTTGAGTCCAATTTCCCTCAATTAATTCCAAACCACTAAGTTTATATTTGTGATTTCTGTTACTATAAAATCTGATTGTGTTGTTTTGTTATTGCTGTTGTCTCTGTGTCATGCCTACTAAGGCAGTATAGCTCTGCAAGGTATTGCTTGCCAACCAGCCACTTACAGGAAATAGCAATTTCTCTCTGGATTACTACTGAAGTCAGGATCACACTAGTCAGGATCACACTGCCCATGATCACACTGCCCATGATCACTATGCCCATGATCACTATGCCCATGATCACTATGCCCATGATCACTATGCCCATGATCACTATGCCCATGATCACTATGCCCATGATCACTATGCCCATGATCACTATGCCCATGATCACTATGCCCATGATCACTATTACTTCTCCTTGTGATTGGTCGTTTACTTTGTGGTTGATGTTCGGACAAGCAAACAGTACACACTACGAGTATTCATAATGTAGATTGAAGAAGAAAATGTACTTGCCAAAAAAAAAAAAAAAAAATGGAATTAATTTTAGTTTCAAGTATTGTAATTTTTTTTAAATTACGGAAAGTGTGATTAAAATTGCAATTGTGGCCCAAGGCTAACAAGCATGCACGCACACCTACACACATGTGCACACATCTTTACGCACACCTACACACATGTGCACACATCTTTACGCACACCTACACATGCTCGAGTTTGCACACCCCGAGTAGGTTCATATTAATTTATATTAAGGTCAAATGATTGTAATTTTGATATGATAGGATTGATTGCATGAATGCTCATCCTGTATTAACCAAGCACAGCTTAAGATGCTAAGATATGTGCATACTCCTACAGTGCCTGGCAGTCATATTATATGGGCAGTAACCAGTGAAGTAGAAGGTTATTGGCAAGTATATCTGCAGCTACAAGAAGCACAAATTGGGGTATACAAACACTGATAATGGTTTTTTAAATATTTGTTTTATCATAAAAACACTGGTGTAGTCAATCACTCATCTAATATGGGCTAAACTGATTGAGGATATACTGCGGTTTATAAATTGAATGAGTTCTCAAGAAAATATTCCATTCTAAGAATTAGAGTTGTATTACATCACAGGTTGAAACATTACCACAGAGAATGTGATCTGAGATAACTTGGAGATTGAATGGATCCAGATCTAGGAATTCATTGAATGCTAGCAGAGATACCCACACCCCGTGCTGAACTTCTTAATGGAAAAACAACATGAACCTTCAATGAGCCCAACCTCTCTGGGACAACGCTCTTTGGAAGAATCTCAGACAAAAGGGTATGTGGAAATAGCGTTGCTCGGTATACTTATTGCTGGAGTATGGGGTCTTCTGTCGCTGCCAGTGATTCTTTACCATATACCAGTTTCAGAGGTAAGCTTTTATATTTTGCTAGTGTAGGAAATAGTCCGCTAGCTAAATGCGTAAAGTAGTTAGTATTCAAGTTTACCGCTTTGTTTTTCTTCGTCAAAAAGAGTAAATTTTAATTATGTCGCATTCTACTGGCTTACAGATACAGCTAGTTATAAATGCTAATTTACATGCTATTGTGTACCAAAAAACAAAACAACAAGAAAATGTCATCAACCAATGGGAGCCAAGGAAACTACTTCACCTGTGTTTCCCATTGATCAACATCAACAATAAAATCATAACAGATCTCCAACAATTTAATAGCTCAGCTAAATATTGAATTTAAATCCACCTCCATACAAATGCCCAGATGTTGAGTAATTCATTACTTTTGATCTTTCTTTCTTTTTTTTTTTTACTTAATAGCCAAAGTTAATTATGATTGATATAAATATAAGTAGAATTAATTAAGACAGATAGTTCAGGTGTGTAGATTAGTGGTGCATGAGTTAGTAGAAGTTCCTTCACTGAATGTTCGAAGGTCAGAAGAGAGGTAGACGTTTTGACATGGCATGGAAGAGAATTCCTTCAGCTACAGAAATAAAAGTATTATGACTGTATTAATATCTCATGTAGAAAAGTAGTAGCAATCATTCCATCAATGGCTCAGCTAAAATTGGGTCTTAATTACTGATCACACATTTGCTTGAAGTGGCCAATATGTCTCCTCTGAGTCATATAGCAGTTGTACCATATTTTTGAAAATTTAAAGTTCAATAAAATTGTAACTCATTTTCTCTATGAAGATGTGCATATAGATAACAATCATCCCAGTGAGGATTTTGATCGATTTTTAAAAAGAGGACTGGATCATTTTAATCTATTAGTTTATTTTACAAATCACTGCAAATAGTTGATGGTCATTCAGGAGAAGCTAAATTATGGATACCATAATTTATTCTGCTGAGTAAGTAAGCTTTGTGAGTCCAGTATTAGAGTTGGTCTATATTTGCCATCATATGGAAGGAAGTCCACTCACTACTGAACTGTCTAAATGACACATCATGCATTGTTTTAGACAAAGTGCAAACTTTTTAGAGCTCTAATGTAGTAAGCATTCGGGAAGTGTAGAATACAAGTATTTGTATATAAGAAAGAGGGACCAAAACAATGTTTACTCTTAACTCACTCATATTTGTGCTTTGTGGTAAGCAGAGGGAGCCAGCTGAAGATAGACAAACTTTGGTTTGCTATGAGACCTATTACATCAGGAATAATTTCAGTGTTGAAACGATTATTTTCCAGTAATTCTGTGCACAATGCTGGCAACTAATGTTTGGACTATAACTACATGATTACTTTACCTTGGCAAATCTTTTATAGTGACCCTTATTACCTGTGGCACGCAGGGCTAGAAATACTTGGAATGGTCAGGCAGGGTCAGCATACATCCACAAGTTTTGCTCAAGAATGGATTTTTAACTAATTGTTTACTGTTTGGAGACACCAAAGTTTGTTGTTCCAACTAATTGGTTATAACTAAATACTTTACTGTATGGAAACCCAGTGGTTACAACGAAGTATTTCTTATTCCATAGAAACCCAAAAGTATACCACAACTTTAACCTAATTCTAAGTGTTCTGAACAATTATTTGCCTGGTCTAAAACACTGTTTGAAAAAATGTTATAATAGTTATTTCCACAGGTCCTAGTGGGGGACCACTTTTGTGTCTCCAAAGAATCATTCCAAATCAGATTCATTTTCTCAGTTTTATTTGATTCTACTTTCTTTGACAATGCATATATTGCATGATGTAGAGATTTCTTCATACAGCTCAAGCTGCATTGGTGTACAAGTGAAAGTTGTTTAATATATGACTGAGAGCTTTGCCCTTTTTATGACACTTTAAGATTAACTTCTACATTGTTGATATACTGGGAACTGAGAAGAGAGACTGTTTTCTGGACTTCAAAAGAGAAGGTTGAAGCTGAGACTGGGTCTGGTCCATGCAATAGAGAAAGAGGTGAAGACAGGATATTATTGAGATTATGGATGAGAAGAAGAAGAAGAAGAAAAAGTTTAATTGCAAAAGTAAAGAAGACAATAACATAACTTCACTGTGAAAAATATAACAAAATTGTTAACTCATAAAGGGGTGTGATTTGGGTGTGGCTAAAATTACCTCTCTTACTTTTTTCTTCTGGGGACAACCTGTATGTTAAGCCTGGTTACACGAAAAAGAATTACACTTTCAAAAAATATATGGAAAGGTAAGTTTGCAAGTTTATTTCCCCTTTCCTTGCCATACATGCAATATTTCTAAATGATTCTTACGTATTGCAGCAGCCATCTTGTTCTAGTGTGAGTTCATTAATCAAAAGGTTGATATTTACGACAGTGAATCAATGTTAATGTAAGACATTATTCTCAACCAATATACACTGATTGTCAATGATTGATATGATAAGTAGAATCCACTTCAATAGGATGGTAAGATCAACCTTTCAGGAGAGTGATTATTGCATGGTGTACCTATATTCTTCCCATGCTGTTGGAATTGATATTTGTTATCAAATCTATTTTCATTTCTACTAGTTACGTAATCTTAATGTGTTCTCTATTACGTTCATATTGAAGTATTATGTTAGAGGAACATGCCAATGAGAAGCTATTAAATAACCAATACTCCTTTGGCATACAGGTCTAGGAACACTTGGAATGGGGGGGGGGGGGGGGGGGAGACATCCACAAGTTTTGCTCAAGAATGGATTTTTAACTAATTGTTTACGGTTTGGAAACACCAAAGTTTGTTATTACAACTAAGTGGTTAAAACGAAGTGCTTTTACTGTATAAAAACCCAGGAATTAAATGCTTTTGCTGTATGGAAACCCAAGACTTATAAATCATCTTAAGTGTTTTAAGAAATTATTTTGCCTGTTCTAAACACTATGTTTTGACAAATATTATAGTAATTATTTCCCACAGGTCTTAGTGCGAGACTGTTCCTGTTTATTTTTCAAAAATATCCCAAGTCTTTTCCTGAGCATTGTTAGTCATTGAATAGACCAGGTAAAGGAAGTGTAATTCCTCTTCCAACAGCTTGAACCAAGTGATATCATCTAAAGAATTCTTGATCAATGGCTTAAAGTTCAGAGCTTTAACTAGTGGAGAGCTATAACTATCATTAATATGTTACTTTAAATTATGGAGCTGTTTCAAGATAATATAATCTAATAGGGTAATGAATCTCGTACTGCTTAGCCGTACCATTTCTAATGGGCGAGGGGGTATCTATGATCTGCTACTGCTCACAGTGGAATTAAATATTTCACTGTCGTAATTGAGTATCCAACAACGCTGTCATTTATTTGGCCTCAGTGGTGATAGCAAAGCCAGCAAAGCCAGCAAAGCCAGCAAAGAAGATGGCCGAAGCCAGTACAAATGATTGCTAACATGTTTAAGAGGTTTACCTCCCAACCACAAGCAGTTGGTCTGTGTCATGTGGTCGTGTAGTGTGGTGGACGGCAACATCACAGCAGGAAGTGTAGTTTCAGGTGTGGGATGCCTGACCACCACTCCGGCCAGAACTCAGTCAGAGGAAGGTTGTGTTCATCTGAGGTGCTTGCAAACAGCCTCACCATGCTTCCATAAGTAATGTGCAGATATTGATGTATTAAGGAGGGGATTGAAAACATAGAAATAATTCTTTTTTCCAGTTTTATTCATCTGTGTTACACATATTATAATCAGGAATGTTGTAACTAGATCAAATATTGGCTCATGTAAATGCCATTGACAGGTTGCTAAGTATGTGTTAATTAAATAAAATATATAACTATGCTTCTCCTACTGCAGTAAGAACACAAGTAATGGGGCCTTTCTTAGGATTTAAAAAAAAAAGTAAATGTATTAGTTTTATTTGATTTCTAGCTCTTTAGAATGAAAAGGTGTGTTCCTAGATATTGTTATGCCCTTTAAATCAATGTTTAAGTGAACCTTTATGAGGAAACATCTGGTTTAGCAGACTATATTCCTTCTAGGAGTGCACGGATCTGTTTGTAATAGCTCACATAGAGAGAGGAGGTGGGGGATAGTTTTTAGAGAAAGTGTAATCTTAAATAATATCAGAGCAAAGCCAGGTCAACCACTCATGGTAGGCATAGAGCTAAATTGTTTGGCTGTAACTGGCCTGCCAACATTGAAGCAGATTTTCAGTCTGAAAGACAAATGCCTATTAAACTTTTCAAAGTTCAACTTCAAACACCCTGAGGTGAAGCACTCAAACTGTGTGGTCATGGAGAACAGGAAAGTGTGGTTAGTTTACTAGGAATTAGCAGCTGAATTTCCATTAATGTTGTAGCTAATTGGAAGTGGTCCATGCTTCTTTTTGTTTTGTACTGCTTATGTGGTTGATTGAGGCCCAATTAATCTCATGGAAAATAGGTCCCTATAAATTGGGGGGGGGGGGGAGGGGAGAGGAGGGATTGCTTGCTAAATTGAGGGACAAAATTTTTTAAAGACAGTTTGTTCCTCTTCGATTATTCCTCTTAATAATGTATGCATTGCCTATTTATCTCTTGTCTTCATGTTCAAGCTGTGATTAAATTTTTTTATGTGGAGGCAAACTAGGAATGTGGACCATCCAGAGACTGCATGGTTAATTTAATGTGTGATTCAGTCTATCAGATCTCTTATTATCAGCCTATTTGTCTGTGTGTTTGTGTGCTCATGTACAGTTTAGATGAGCTAATATTTGTCTTCAACATTAAGCGGAGTTCTGGGAGGGCAATAGCACATTTTCATATGGTAAACTTCGCTGGAAAATCGTACCTGTTTGTCTGTCTGTCTGTCTGTCTGTCTCTCTATTTATCTAGATCAGTTGGTCCGTCTGTTTGTATGTTCCTTATGGAGACACATATGTTTGTAAATGAGGCGTGAGCACTAAGCAGCACCCCTGTGGTGATTATTGTCACATTTTAAAAATTCCACATGGAAACCCTGACTGAGATACTGCACTTTCACTAAGTACAGCAACCTTTAGTTTCATTCCATCACATTTGCTATATCGCATGCATTTTAAATCAACCACAGAGCATATTTACTGTGGAGCTTTTGGTTAGATAACATTCACGGTTTTAGTTCTAAAAAAGAACTTCAACATTACAATGTAAGTTATGCAATATGCTAAGAGATGAATTAGGTTCAACTGATAGAAAAATTGGGTTACTGTGTGTGCTTGATTACATTGTACATGGGGGGATGCATATGTGGGACTACAAGAGTTATCAGTATAGTGAAGGATAAATGGATAGGCTGTGGATAAGTGCCATACATGCTAGCCACTATATAATGCATCATTGTCATTACCTTTCACATGTATAGTATATGTATGTATGTATGTACGTACGTACATACATACATACATATACTTATACTTAGCGGGTTTCCATATATATATATATATATATATATATACATACTAGCAGGCTTTGCCTGGCCATGTCACCATGAAACATTATAGAAGCCACTCAAATTTCGGCCTGGTTGGTCCTTCAATTAGCTTTTGGCAGCCAAAACAACTTCCGTGTGTGTGGCTAATACAAAACCACACCCACATGCCGTTAACAATGCTCACCCAATTATTTGGACTCCATATGCCAAATTTCAGCCTGATTGGTCCATAAATGAGTTTTTGGTAAGCATAATGATGTCCTATGGGTGTGGCAATGACCAGACCATACCCATTGACACATACATATGATAATAATGCTCACCCAGTTGCTTGGAAACCTCATTGCAAATTTCAGTGTGGTTGGTCGTTGGATTAGCTTTTAATAGCCATAACAACTTCCAGTGAGTGTGGTTACGGCCAAATCACACCCATATGTGGTTAATAATGCTGTCCCATGTACTTGAAGACCACATGCCAACTTTTAGCTTGATTGGTTTCTGATTAACTTTTTTCAGCCTAAATAACTTCCTGTGTGTGGCTATGGCAAAACCACACCTATTACCATGCCCACATGTACTCACTCTGATTCCTAGAGAGCACATGCCAAATTTTGTTCATTTTGGTTCCAGTGTTTGGCCGTGATGCCTAGACACGTTCATAAAAACATACATACTTACGAACCAAAATATATATTAAGATGGGTTTGTGGATTAACTGCTTTGGTCCAATCTTTATTCTGAAGTTGTTTGTTTTTTTTTTGTGGCACTTTTTCTCTTTACATGCCAATGGGAAGTGGTGTAGCAAGGAGGGATCCCGCCCATGTTACTCCCAAAGCCAATTTGGGGATGCATACCATGTTTTAAGTCTGTCGCTCCAAGTGGTTGATGGCCAAAGAACCATTTTTGGCTTTTTTTTTGGCCTGACATGAATACAAAATGGATGTGGTCATATGCATGTGCTTAAAATATTCCCCAGATTATATTAATTCAAAATATATCTGGGTTTGTTGTCTAACTCCCTAGGTTTAAGTATTTCTTCTGATATACCATTTTTGGCATTTTTAGCCTTACACAGGAAAATAAAGAGGTGTTGCCAGGTGGTACCCAGCCCATGTTACTCCCAGAGTGAAGTTGTATATGCATACCAAGTTTTAGATCTGTAGTTCCAAGGGTTTTTCTGGCAAAAATACCGACTTTTTTTTTGTGGTAATTTTTCTTGTTACCATGGTAACTATTTTATGGAATTTTTAGCTCATGTTTTAAGTTGGGTCAAAGCCTATCATCATGCCAAGTTTCAGAGAAATCCACCCACAGGTTTGGCCAGAATGATGGTACAAACATACAGACAGACCGACAGGCACACACACACAGACAGACATACAGACAGCTCCTTTATTTATACACACACACTCACACACACACACACACACACACACACACACACACACACACACACACACACACACACACACACACACACACACACACACACACTGGCTAGAAAGAGTGGTACAGTTAAATCATGCATGAAAAAAAATCTATTAATAAATTTACAATTTCATTTACTAATATTTGTGTTAACAGGTATCCAGTGCAAATTCTCCTACTACTTCTAATTACTCCATGTGCTCATCACCAGTCCGGTATGCTACTACCAGTGACATCTGCCAATTGGAATTAGCTAATATTCTGTCATCCTCCAACTGTTCCCCCGATCCAGATGGGAATATCTTTGTGGGGAGGAATGAGGAGGAGTTTGCAACACAATTGATAAATGGACTTAACTTTATTGGAGCAAGTGCTGAATGTAAAGAAAAAGCTATTCCCTTTTTGTGTCTGCACCTGTTTGGGTTGTGTGTTGAGTCAGGAGTCTCCATCCAACCTACAGCTGGTCAGTGTGAAGAGATCAGAGACATCACATGCCAAGAGGAGTGGGGGATCATTGAACAACTTGATGTTGACCTCCCGGATTGCGAGATGTTTCCCACAGATGCCTCCTCCTGTGTTGCATTGAATGGCAGCAACTCTACAAATGGTACTAGATAGAGCTATGCTAGGTGCAGTAAGAAGCAATAATGATAAAGAAAGTTAATGTCTGCTTTATACAGTCCAAATCAAAATACACAACCAAGCACAACACTTACTACAGAAAGAAGTCATTATGTAGAAGGATATATGTATATATAGCAACTTAGGCCTTAATGAAATTTTAAAAGCCTGACCTCACCTTGTCAGAACCTGACCTCACACTTATTTTTAACTGATTCTCATCATTATCATCACATAGTTATCTTTGATTAATTCTGTTGTTTACATCCTTTCATACCTGTGTTAATTAATCATGCAGAGGATCCTCCATTTTTCCCAAATGAAACCATAATGGAGGTCCTGGAATGTTCTGAAGGTTTTTATCAGGAAAATGGTTCCAGTATTTGTACTCCAAGCTGTTATACCTGGAGACAGTTCAGTAAAACAGTCTCCATATTGCAAGATGTTATAATCTTTGTATCTGCATTCATTGGATTTGTAGCAGCAGTAGCAGTAATCGTAATATCTTGTCTACTGCACAAGAGAATGTAAGTTAATATTCTACTCCCGATATTTTAAAATAGCTAACTTTTTATATTTTAAAAACACTTATTTTTTAAAAAATTTATCGTTACTATTAGACAATTTTTGTTTTCATGCAGGCTTATCTTTCCTTCAATCTTCATAGTTTACATGACAATCGACATATCGGTATTATGTAAGTATTTGTCAGATATCTTGCATGTATCTATGAACAAAAAATGAATGTTTATTATTTCAGCATTCCTTTTTATGGTGAACTTTGTGGACAGAAATAAGCTCTTCTGCTCATCTAGGAATCTACTGGATAGTTTGATAAATGTGACACCCTTTTGTGTCATATCAGGTGAGCAAAGTACCCACTGCTTATGTAGCTATGCATAATTAGATCATTTTGAACACACATCAATACTTTGTTTTCTCTTATTATTATTATTATTTATCTTGTAAGAGGAGCCAATTTGTACCCTGTATCCTCTGTTGAATATTGAGAAGTAGCACTTGTTCTTACCCATATTAGTAACACTTCCTTCAAAGAGGAGTAACTATGCCTTATTCAACATGACCACATTTTGTATTCCATAATTTCAACCAGCTACTGCTTGTGTTATTTTACAAAGAGTTGTAGAAAACTCTGCAGTGCTTGTCAGTGTTAGTTAGCTCTCTAGCCACAGATTGGGATCATGAGGAGAAAATGGTTCATCATGTTTAATAATATCTTCAGTCTTAAATGTTATGCATATACAGTAAACATTCATTTATTTAATTTTACTCTGTGTTTGTTTGATTGGAATCATTATGCAGGAATTTTATTTGTATACATTGTCATTCAAACGGCACTATGGTGGCTCTTCCACATCACCGTTCTCTTCTGCAAAGTTGTATTTCCACTGTACCCCCGACTCTGTAGCAAGACGAACTGCATACACACAACATTTGTCATAATTGGAATCTTAATTCCACTTGTCCCAGTCTTAACTACAATGGCCAACTTTGCAGCAGATCTTCAAAAGCAAAATGAGAATTCCACATCCCAAGATACAAAGGAGAATTTTTGGTCCAGGGGAGCAGGGTTTGTGTCTAACAGATTCCCTCCAATTCTATGCTCAGGCACAGATGCTGATTCACTTTTCTACTCTCTTGTCCTAATGGGAGACCTCATCTTGGCATCTGGATGTACCATGCTTCTCATCATGCTCTGGACTGTGCACAAATTGTACAGAAAAAAGAGAGCTCAGGTTCGTTGTATTATTCATTGCCACGCAGGTGATTCATGTTATTTTTTTAATATATATTTTAGAAAAATATCAATTTAAAGAGAAGCGAAACATTCTATATTGTGACAGCTGAGAAGAAATTAGTTGTTGTGTTCTGTTACTATGTGGTGATTGCTGTATTCACTCTTACGTCATTCACACTGTTGACAAGAAATTCTACACAGTTTGTGAGCAGTGTTGAACAGAACTTCCTCTGTGAGCAGGGAGGCCACAATCCAAGCAACCCATGTAGTCTTTCTGATATAGAAAGTCTAAGTTATCCTGCAGTGAATACTCTAACGTATATCTTAATAGCTTTGTTGCCTTTTGTGAACCTGTTGTATACTGTGAATATTCAAGAATTAAAGGAACTTTGGGCAAAGTTCTTCAAACATAAACTATCTGTGTAATAATATAATTGACATATTTATAAAGAATTAAAAAGTCATTTCCCAACTTGTATATATTCATTTATGTTGTTTGTTTTGTTTTTTTAATATTTAATTTAAAATGTAAAAGTACTTGATTCCTATTTATATCCATATTGATTTAATCTCATATTTTTATTGCTAATTTATTTTACTGATACATGGTTGTTATGGTTAAGTTTTTTGTTTTTTTTTGTGTGTGTGGTCTTTTAGCTCTTAAAATTGTGGTGTAATGTTATGGTTGTGGTGTTATTGTGTTAACACAATAAGTTAAAAGCAGTGATGCAGTGATTATTTGCATCACAGCCTTAACTTCTTGTACTAATGCAATACTACCACTACTTCGTCCCTACATTGGAATACACCGATTTTAAAATGGTACTGCTAATTGCCAAAAAGTAAAATTGTATAATCTCAGCTACTGCATTAGTAGTTTGTTAGTTGCATCATGTGTGACAAGCTTATACTATTTCCAAAAAATTCCCAAGATACCTAGAATATTTTACTAAACTTGTTAAAATTCATGAACCTTCATTCCCATTCAAATGTAACTCCAAGGATCTGTATTGATTTATCCATCCACCCATGTACTTATCACTCCTCCGTCCATCCTTCTTTGATCTTTCCCATGTAAATTTCGCATATATATGACCTCTCATTGTAATTTTGTGGACCAGATAACTCAAGTATTCATATAAAAATACATAAATTCAGTTTCGATTCCTTGAAATTGAATAAACTGGTGAAGTAGTAAATTAATGGATCACCATTGACTCACATTCATGCACATACTCATGAAATGCCATGAAGAATTAAGGTGCTAAATCCATCATCCATGCTAAGGATGCTAATATCATCACTTGCTTGCCATGGAAAAGATACCCTTATTCATTTCCAGATTTGCAGCCTAAATTGCTCACTCCTTAGCCGATAGTCATCTGGTAAGGATCATTATTCTACACAATTATCCAGTACAGTGTTTTTCTTTTGTTTTTTTTTATATTTTAAATACCATGCTCAATGTACAGACCACCTAATTATTTTCCTCAAATATCAAGCACAAGAGGACATAAAAACCAATGTGTAAAGCAATAGGTTCTCAGTATCCTATGGGATATTACATGAGCATGCTGAATGACCGACTGACTTCAGACTGGGTGCACACATGGCAAGGTGTGCACTCGCCCAATAATAGCTTCTGAGCATGAACCAGAGGTTGAGAGAGAACTGTGTTTACATTCATCTGTCTTTTTCTTTCATATGAGAATTTCTTCTTGATTTGTTGCCTGACTATGTGTCAGTTTTCCAGGACTCACCACTAGGAGGTAGTCAACATGAGCTGGGAGGACTGGTGTGGGAAGATGTTGAAGGACAGGAAAATTTTCCTGTCAGTGCTGGGTTTGAACTCACAATCCATGGGTTGTTAGTCCAAGAGCATAACTACTCAGCCACCACACACAGTCCAATGCATTCTGTGTAATTTATCAAGTAGAAAGATCTCCTAGTTTACTCACAATGAATCCTGGTGGACTTCATTTTCTAATTTTCTATAATAACAGACATAACTACAGGCTTTTTATAGCATAAGGAATCTTCAGGAGCAAAAAAAAAAAAAAAAAAAGAAAAAAAAAAAAAAAAAAAAGAAAGAAAGAAAAGAAAGAAAGAAAGAAAGAAAGGAAAAGACAATTCAAAAGTCCTTGTGCAGGTACAAACACAAAATGCACACATCCTGGTGGTCACTTTGGCAAACATGATCTTCAGCTTTTGTGGTTATTGCCACATATCCTAATAAAACTTTTCCTGGGGAAGGATAGCCCCAATGGCTGTCTCAGCCTAATTGGTTCAATGGTTGGTTTGGCTGATTGTGATAGAGCTAATAAGAAAAACAACATAATACTAAATAATTCCAGTTTAAAAAATATATAAAATAAAACTCATGATTTGGTAAAAAATTTACTCAAACATGAAATTATGATGCATGTACCAGCTAAAGTAAAAAACAAAAACAAAACAAAAAACAGAGGTAAAAATAATAAATGCTTAAAATGTATATAGTAGAGAAACAAAGTGGTTAAAATAATCCATATTGATTTGGTGGCATCTAACTAAGCTCTTGTTTAGGTTGAGTTCATTTGTGTCTCCATCACCAAAGCCACATCATTGCCTGGATGAGATGCACCATTGTGTGAGTTAGCGAGCACATCCAGTGTGAGATCAGTCCTGGACGAGGACAGTCCATTAGAATTGGAGCCACTGGGGGCTGTTTGGGAAACATTCCCCAGTCCATTGTAGTGAAAGCTAGGAATACGTGGACTGTTTTTTAGCACTTGGAAGGTTGATGGAGCTGCAGGTGGTGGTGGTGATGGTGAATGTCGTGAGGGGGACACATCTCTGTTTATCACATCTCCAAAAGATTCCCGCTTAGCTGCAAAATGAGAATAAAGAGGAGCAAGTACTAAGAATGAGCTTCTTTTGTGGAAATACATGTGGAAAATTGCTGATAACTATTGAATGACTAAATTGTGCTAATTCATGACAAGCTGTCTTCATAATAGCATAATGTGTATGTTTCGGGTGGAAGTCCAAATCAAGACTGATAATAACCCCAGCACTGTTTCTTTATGCAGCTCTAGTATTCTGTTGTGCATTTGCTAGCCTGTATCCATGGACATGCATCAGCATAACAACAAACATACATCATAGAAAACACATAACAAATTTATGTTAACAGACATACAAACACAAACAGAAGAAAAAAGGTCCAGTCCAGATATAATCACATTCTCATGCTGTGCCCTTTTGTACTCCCTTCCCTACTCTCACTCTTGAATTACAACAAAATTCGTGGAAAAATAAATGGCAAAACAACTAGAGCAGCTCACATGAACAACTTCCCTTCAGTTTTCTATCCACCCATACCTGAAGTGACTTTGCATATATCATACCAATAAGTTTGTCAATTTTTGCTGCTTCTTCCTTCCTGAGAGCACTGACATCGGCAGGACTGTGACGTGGGCCAACTAGCTCATCCTGACAGCGTAAGAGTGCCTTGAGGACATTGTTGGGGAGGTGGTCTTCCACGAGTCCTCTGTCCACCACTATCACTCCCATGTTTTCTCCACTGACATGATGAAGACTAATGGCATCCGGATAGAAATAGTGAAGCAACCTGGGGGGGGGGGGGGGGGGGGGGGGGGGCAGGGGGAAAGAAGATGAGATTTTTTATCCACCAAAATGCAGATTTACGCCTACTATCGCTGTGTCAAGAATAATTACTCATTGCTGCAGTTTAAGCAGGGAGCTCTAATTCACAACAAATAAGTTTCTTGAGTTCATAGGCAACCATTCCAAAAATTACCTGTCTTGCTTATTTTAATTTATTTTTTAAGATAATCCTTTAAATTTATTTGTTACAACAAAAAAACAACAACAAACCCTGAAGTTGCAAGTCCAACCAGAAACAAATAACTTGGAAAACACACACACGCACACAAAACTAGCAAAATAAGTTACTACTTGATAATTGTCTATTGTATAAATGTTTAGAATAATTACATCATTATAGTAAGGTTTGGCCCAGTGCAAGTTATATTTTCTCCTTTTTTTTGGTGGTGGCGGGGGTGGGGGGTATTATCTCTATGTTGTTCTTCATTACATAAACACCTGTGTGTAATTCATACATATTCACTTCGTAAGCTATTTGCTCTAAACACATCAGACATATGCTGGTAAGACTAAAATCAAACTATTTTTTACAAGCTACGTTAAAAACATTTTTCTTCTTCTTTCCACCTTGTGTGTGTATGTGCAAATTTGTGTCCATCTGTGCACTCTAATTTCAATTAACTGAGTAACCACCTAGCTGTATTATGAGTACTACAACCATAACTATGTAAACACACTCTAAGTGAGGTCAGTAAACACTTCCAATAGCCTTTTAGTCCAGCAAATGAGGCAACATTTTCACTAATCATGAATTGACCTTTAGTGACCTCTAGGTGCTAATTCGCATGTGAAATGTATTACATATTTCATTGTAAAATATAATATTGATTATATATTATCAAGATTGGTATCGTTGTAAGGAGCAATATGAAACTAAAATTACATCTATATCCTTTTCCGTTCTAAAGTTAGAGCTCTATTTGTAGGTACCCATAGTATGTGGGAGCAATATTCTTTCTGGTTAGTGCTCAGTTCTTAGCTCTTACTTTTTATAGCTAGAGTTTAAAAGTACAATACATTTTAAGCTTTATAAAAGCTTTTTTGTATTTCTAGTGACAGATTTAAGGGGCCAGGGGTACTATAGACCTCCCTCATATTTAAGCTTAAAGAGCAAAAAATTATTGAACTTCCAAAAAAACCAAAAATAAACTAAAAAAAAAAAAAAAAAAAAAAAACCCCAAAAAACTAAACAATCCTGAGAAGTGAATAATTTGTTTATGCTAAGTAAGATGAGGCAACCGAGCTGTAAAGGATAAAGGCTACGTAGGAGAGTCTTATATCGACTACCTCACTTACACACATCATCCAGTCTATCCACACACTCCCCTGTCCCACCATCATAATCAATTGCTTGGCAAAGCCACAGCACCTCGGTGAAGGAAAACACTCGAACAATGACTTACTACTTACCACGGCTTTTTGGAATAGTTAATCTTGATGTGAAGAATCTTGCCGGGAGGGAAGGACGCCACAAGTTTCCCTTGTTCCACTTCGTGAATGATGCCATGTGGTTTCTCGTCAGGTTTTTTGTGAGCATTTTGTTTCCTATAATAAAGAAGAATATTGTTAAGAATCATTCTATACTGAGTGGTCTACCTTGACACCAACCCTCAGAGACGAGAACACCAACAATGAAATCCTTTTTTATACAAAGAAAACCCCAACAGAAATTCAGTTTTTTTTCCTCCCCATATTAGTCATACAGCATCCAATAGAAAGCAAACCAGCCACAAATCCCAGACAAAAACGCAGCAGCCCATGAAAATACTTTTTTTTTTAATGCTTAAAAACTGAACACATGTAGCCTGTCCCATCGGAGAGACAAGGACAACGTGGTAATGGCTATCACACATGTAGACTGTCACACATGTAGACTGTCACACATGTAGCCTGTCCCGCCAGAGAGACAAGGATAACATGGTAATGGCTATCACACACAAAAAGTCACTTTGATGCCAATTCCAACCATAACACTACACAAGATTTCTGCGATGTGTCATCCCAAGAGAAAATTCCCTCTCCCATTTGCAATCCTCTTAAAAAGTTAGGTTACAGGAATTCATTTTGATTGAAAAGGATTGATTTAATGTGAAACAAGATATTTAGCTGAAGCTCATCTTAGATACCAAAAAAATCATATATTGTACAATATGTTTTACAAGAAGTTGAATGCTATAATAGGTAGTAACCTGGGTGATATCAATTAGTAAAAATTAGATTCGAGGACCTAATTTTTGGAATTCTGGTCCTGATTTAATAATCTCCAAATTTAATAATCTCCAAATTAAATTCCTCCCACACCTTGAAATTCTGTTTTTTGTTGTTGATGAATTTAAATATTTCTTTTTAATAAACACACCTATATTCCCTCTTCTCCCACCAAATATTAATGTTTGTTTTGTATATCTTATCACTTATTTAGTATTGGGAACTCAATAAGTAGAAATTCTTAGGCTAACTACAAAAACATGTCAACAATTATGAATTGGTGTGGCAACACAGCTTGCACATTCGATTCTACTAGCAGGCAATCACGGCCAGTAAAAATAAAGGTGTTTTGCATGTAAAAAAACTTGCTTCTTCAGTTTAAATTTACAGAGAGTTTGTGCTACAGATGAGCAGAGAAATAAGATACTGTGGATCTTTATATTTCTATCAAGTAAATGAAATTACAAATTTTCATAATACAATAATCAATGGAAGTGCCAGAGTTATTTTTGCAATGTGAATCAAGTGCGGTGAATAAATAGTTGTTAATTTTTTGCCAGTTTGTGAGGAGTTTTGAGTGGATTGCACATAGACATCAAATAAACAATCTAAAATGTGGCAATTGACAGTGCCGCTAACAAATAGAAAAATACTTCTGCTGGGCAACTAAGGAACAAAGAAGATAACGAAAGTGGGGGAAGGAGGGAGGGAGGGAAGGAAAGGATGGAAGAAAAAATCCCTGGTGGGGCTTGAACCTTCAACCACCAGCTCCAAATCTTAATGTAGTGAACAGGATGCCCCCCTCCCTCCCTCCCCAGAAGTTTGAGCTCATTTGGTCCACTGGTCCAGGCAGGCACACATGCATGCAACACACGGGAGACAGAATACGCTTCTCCATTACAGTAAGATCATGGCCAATTACATGGATACCAAATGTCTGGACAGTTGATCCCAAACAAACCTCTCCATGACTTGCCACATGGAAGATGTTCCCAATCTCACTCATCAACAATCTCACTTACCATATGTTGAAATGCTTCTTGACATTTCTTTCTTTCTTCACCACACTGTAGAAACTTTCCTCTGGATCTTCACAATAAGCAACTTTCATTCGCTCCTTAATCTCAGGATGGAAGTCTGAATCCTTCATTTTGGGATCCTTCTGGTCCCCAAAGAGAACGTTTCTGACTGTGTATGGAAGTGAATCAAAAAATCGAGGACGGAAGATGACTTGGAACTTTGAAGATTTACAGTTATGAAGGAGAAACTCAATCTGTCTCTTGAGAAACAGAAGGGAAAGGAAGGTGATTCTGAAACAGTGAGAAATGAGAATAAATGTGTAGTAGTATACTGTTTAAATCATATGGATTAGAGTTGGACTGGAATTGAAATAAAGTGGAATGAGAATAGGATGGATAAGTGAAATGTTAGGTATAATACATCACTGTACACCTCATGTTTTAGTGCATTTAAAAAAAAATTATATCTTCGTAAACTGAGTCACTTTGAGGTGAGTTTATATCTTTTGCACACACACTCTCTCACACACACTACCAGAGTATGACTCTCTAATTCTCCTACCTATCTGACATCTCTCACTCATATATTCTGACACACACATTTTCTTCTGTCCCACACACACAACCAACAATAATAACACTTAAAAGAAGAAAGCAGAAAACTATTAGCACTTTCCGATCCACTTTACAGCTAAGAAGAAAATATTAATATAAGTATACCTGAAAGTTGTAATTACATTCTACAGTTCCCGCGTGCACACATACAATATGCACACACACAAGCTCACCCCTACCCCCACCAAGTGGACAGTGCTAATATAATCCCACAGCACAAAGCAACACATCTTTCTGTAATTATGCATTCATTTTCAGCAATACCTTGGTACCATGTCATTCCCCAGGACAACAGAAGTTATAAAGGTCTTGGAGTATTGTGCGAGTGGAAAGCTGTGGAAGATAAAACAAAGAGAAAGAAAACGGATAATTTTTTTTTTAAGTTATGAAGTGACTCTCTAAAAAAGTTGGTCCACTGTGTCCTCCACCAAAACAAAAGAGAAAATTTCATGAAAATTTACTTGCAAAATGGTTCTGGTTACACCTTGCACATGGCCAGTTTAAGAGCCCTCATCATTAGTGAAAAATGCTGCCATGGCATACAAACTTCTAGGGGTTCATACAATTTAAGGGACTCAGCATCTACCATGGCATACAAACTCCTAGGGGAACATCTTTCTGTTTATAATTCGTTTTTCACATTATTCGATTCCTTTGCATGAAGTCCCTGGTTGGTCAGGAACCTAATCTTGACTCAAGTCTGTTTACGTAACATGTCAATTGATAAATTATAACCCAATCCAAACTAATTTATCTGTGACCCTCATTTCTCAAAAGTTGTACATGGTTTCTCCTGCTCATTTGTAGTATTTCTGCATTCTTCTGTATGAAAATTTCTTCTCTATTTGTTGACTTTAGCCTGACTATGTGTCAGTTTTCCAGGGCTCACCACAAGGAGGTAGTCAACATGAGCTGGGTGGACTGGTGTGGGAAGATGTTGAAGGATAGGAAAATTTTCCTGTCAGTGCTGGGTTTGAACTCATAACCCATAAATTGTTAGCGTAAGAGCATAACTACTCAGCCACCACACAACTTCTTTTTCTATGACAACCATTTCTCCTTTTCTTGTGAACTTTTCCATTGATGATTATGCATATATATGTGTACATACATACATACATACATACATACATACATACATACATACATGCATACATACATACATACATACATACATACATACATACATACATACATACATACATACATACATACATATATATCTCTGCCCTTGATCAAATATCCAGTCTAGGGTTAGGAATGAATAAAATAATCACTTCCTATTAGTATAAAAATTCAAATATGAACTCATTTGGGCAATAATATACTATTTATTTAAGTGAACATGTGGTGAATAAAATATGTTGTAAATAGGAACACTTGGCACAGTAAGTCTCTTCTCTCCCCCACCCACCCACCCACAGTGTGTGGCTTAATGAACTGAGCCAGCCATTACAATAGTCACCTGAAGATGCACCCAGGAGGGGAGAAGACATAGCATCTGAGGTCAGGGTAGTAAGGCTTCAGCATGACACTCAGCACACTGGCCACTCCTGCCCCCAGGGAGTGACCAGTGATCACCAGGCAGTAGTCCTTGTGCTTTCCCTGGAAGGCATGGTCTAGCAGCTGCTGGGACTCCAGCTGGTCATAGATGTATATGGCCGTGTTATACATGCCCTGCAGTGCACAGAGAGACAGGACAGGTTGCGGTCAGTACACAATGTTAAAAGCAATAAGAGATATAACACTAAACTTGTCTAATTCAATACATACTCCATTTACACTCAAATAATCAGTGGACATTTCATTCATTAAGATTCAATAACAAACTCTAGTGAAACTTCAAATGAGAAAAAAGGAATATGCTCCTGCTCTTTATACAATGAATTATAGGATCCCACTCACTTCTAATTCTCAATTATTAATTCTTTCTTGGCAATTTATTATATCCATTGATTAATCCTGAATCAGACCATTCTTTTGCTCATGGAAGTTTTCTCAGCTAACCAACAATACCATTAGATAAGAAAATGTGTATACAATAAATAAACAATGAATTATTGAATCTCACTCTCTCCAACAATATGATTAGATACAATAATGTGGAAGGTCCCATTTTCCAGCTGTACACAGACAAGAATGATGTAGTCATACATTATATAGAGAGAAACTTACAAAGTGTATAAGTTGTTTTCCTCTCACGTGGGGATTCCTGTGCTTCTCCAGCACTTCCACCATAGAAACACTAAAATCAGTCATTGCATCTTGTATGGAGAGGGTTCCCCTCACTGTCAAGACAATGGCTTTCCGTTTTCTGTCACTACAGATACTGAAAGGCGCCTGGAACACCTACCAATCACGACATCATGAATATAACAGCTATGACAACATCACCATGTCATTAAAACAACTACTATTTGTGTGTTGAGGAAAAGTAAACAGCTTTAAGTGGGTAGTAGCCTGTAACACATATAACAGTGCATAAATTAACTAATTCATTTTCACTATCCCACAAAATTTCTATATTCATCTGAGTATTACCTAAGGAAAGAATTTCTTGGGAATAAAAGTAAAGTACCCACCCACAAAGTAAATGGAGGTTTTTTGAAACTTTTATTAAAAGATAGAAATAATTATTCCTTTTTTTTTTGAGCTTTCATTAACACAGCCTTAATACAAACGGGTTAAAAGTTTGTAGAATAGTGTTTGGTGAAATTGAATCAGTGTAATCATAGCTTATTCAATATGAAGAGGGAAAACAAAGAACTCTGCTTTTTCTGCCTACTTCTATGTAATAACTGAATCCTGCTACTTATAAAGTTTATTGATGTCCTATAAAACTGGTGCATATTACAAACAGTGATAAAAACAACGACAACAACACAAAAACACCTAACAACCAAAAATAAAAACAGTATCCAAGGTGTGAGGATCTGTTTGTCAACGACAGGGACAGGAAACAGTTTCTCTACATCAAAGTTTTAACTGACTGAAAAAAATTCACTATCCAACTTCTAACTTATTTACACAAAAAATTGTTTATATTTACTGTGTTTCTTTGTGAATGTTTGTAGTAGTTTGATGAAGAGAGTAGCTGCAGTTGCAATAAATTGAAGTGTAGGACCAAATCACAAGGAATACAACCACTATATCAAGAATCAGTCCTAACAGCAGCAGTACTGCATGGGAAAAATCATTGTGTTACTTAAAGTGTGCGTTGGGACTTGGTGGGTGAATTGGTGGGTATCTACGCCAGTCTTTATTGAACAACACTAAGTGTGTGCATGAATATCATGTTTGTGGTCAAATCTATGGTCAAAAACTGTTCATACCTCATTCTTTAAACAGGCGTAAAGAACTTGGGATTCACTCAGCTCAGAGCGGACCCTCATTGTGCCCAGTCCACTCATGCAGCAGTCATCATTCTCCACACGAGTCAAGCCTGTGTCTGGGTCCAACTTGGCCATTGGATGCCAGCACTGGTAATTACAGCGGCAGCTTACCAGATGATGGGTGAGAATCAGGAGAGGTGGAGGCAGAGGATACAGGGGGCAGAGGATGGGGGAGGGTGTAGAAGAGGTGGAAAGAAAATTAGAAACAAAGGAAGGGTGGGAAAGAAATGGTCTGTCAATTCAATGTATTGGGTAAATTAAATGTAATTTCTTCACAAGGTAGGTAGATAGCAAATTTAAAATATGATGTTCAGTGTAAATTTTCTGTAACCACCTTCTGTTGATTGTTTATTACATGGAGGTTTGGGTCAAGGTCAGACTTAGAGGCAGAATTTAGTTTGGTATCAGGGCATGCATTTAAAACCTGAGTTTGGGCTTGTTTTAGCTTGCAGCAATATGTACGTACAGCAGCAAAACATTTTGGATAAAGTTAAGCAGAATAAACGATTATTGTTGGATTTTTTTCTCTCCTCTAATATTACTTTTTTTAATTGTTTTTTGTTGCTGTTGTTATTGTTGTTACAGTGGGACATAGCTATGATGTTAGCTATACATATACAAGCTTATAAAAAACAACAATTAACAGTATATGTTATCAAACCAGCTTAGTGGGGTGGACCAGGTCCCACCAACTTTTAACGGCCCACCCCATCCCAACATTACTAGCTCAGACACACGGTAAAAGGTTGTTGGTGGATTTTTTTTTTTTTCTTTCTTCACTCACTGCCATAACTAGATTTATTGTGACAGCACAAAATAATACAACACAACATAGCTCACTTATACATACACCTCATTATGTGCTTGCTTCCCCAATATAGCTTGGGGATAGATTTGCTTGTACAATTAATAATTGTGGTTTGTATGTAGGATGAGAAAAAGTGGACCGAAGAAAGTTACAAACTTGAATAAAAGTGTGTAGATATAGCTAATCAACACACTCTCATACCATGCAAAACCAGCAATAGAGTTTGAATTATAGCTAACCTTTACCTTTTTGGGCCACTTTATTTATCCAGGGAATTAAGCCGGCTGTGTGTTACTGCATGTAATTATTTATGATTTCTCCTTCTTGTGTGTGTGTGTGTGTGTGTGTGTGTGTGTGTGTGTGTGTGTGTGTGTGTGTGTGTGTGTGTGTGTGTGTGTGTGTGTGTGTGATTATTCTGTTTCCATTGCAATAGTGACAAAGTTACATGAATTGTACTAATTAGATTATGATCAATTAGTGAATCACAGAACTCCTCCAATTTGTGTGCCCATAGGCTATTTGAGCCACTCCAACCATTTCCTGGAATGTTTTAATTGTATCATATATTCCATACATTTTTTAGTATGTCACCTCATGGTGCTGGCCTGCTTACTGAGCACCAGAAATCGTTTAAAAAAAGAAGTAGCTGAATGCTTATGTGTATATCAGAACTATTTCGAGTAACTAATTTTGTCTGGAATGCTAGACTTGCTCAAGGTGCTTTGTGTACCCTGTGTATTCACCATGTCACAGAGCAGAGCTGACAGATACCACAGCAAGGCTTGTCAAAGACATGAAGTGGCCAGCCATAGATTCCCATAGCATAGTGCATATAGTGAACAAGATCCTCCAATAGAAGCCTCTCTTCCTGCACATATACAAGCACAAACACACACACACACACACACACACGCGCACACACACACACACACACACACACAGCAATGCTCATACACTGCATAGGACTGAGAAAGAACAGTTACACAATAGATTATGATAAGTATGATATAAGTACACATAAATGACTTAAAATAAAAAGAATGTTAAATTATCGTAGTATATATTGCATTTCATTCTGGCCCAACTATCAAGAAACAATCCCTCACTGCTTTTATAGGATCAAATCTCCGTGTCTTCCCTTCAGCTTCAGAGTAGTCAATTGGTTTGTGGCTGCCCGGCATGTTTGCAAACGTCAGCTAGAAAGTTTAGTAAACAACAACAAAATCAATGGAGTGGACACAGTTAATTATTCAAGTTGTGTACTCAGTAAGTACACCAATAAAGTGCTCTATGAATCATTAAGGAAAAGTTATGGCAGGATACCCGATGCAATCAATTTAAATCTTTGATGTTATGATAGCTACAGTTTTAGCCATGCAACCTTATGGCTGCTTAAATGGTGGTTGCTATGATTTCGGTTGTGTAATACTCTAGGGTATATTAGGGACTGTGTGGTCAAATTAATACAGAGGGAAAGACACAAAATGGGTGGATAAAATATGGAAGAGAAACAAGAGGAACAAAAGAAAGAAACTAACAAAATATACTTCTCGAAAGATACACCTCAAGGGGATTAGATTGGGGGGGGGGGGGGGAGAGGACCTTCATCCCTGTTTGTACATGCTCCACTAGTGAGCTATTGCGACAGCCAGCTGCTTTACAGCTAATAAAAGAGCTCAACATCACCAACATCTTTATTTGATTGATTGCGAAGTGCACATGTACAGGTATCTTACTACAGTTTACTATTTGCCTCTGTGTCTGCCTGCCTGCCTGCCTGCCTGTCTGTCAGTCATATAGAAGTGTGCAGGTTCATCTTTACACTAAACCAGAAAAATGTCCCTAGCCGTGGCATGGGGAACATCCACTCTACACAGAATGCTAATTAACTTCCCAGAGTAATACTTGCTAGTCACACCAGAAGCCATCCAAGCATGGAATCTCAAAAGCTGTGCCAGTACATTTATACTTTTGCTGTTGTGCAGGGTTCATGTGGTTCACAGTTTTTGGCAACTCCATTTAGGGTGTTTATAGAGTGACTGAGTGTGTTTATATAGTGTGGTTGTAGGGTAAGTGTACCACTCACAACGTTATAATAATCATCAAGGAAAATGTAATTCAATTACAATTATTAACACAACCAATTAACACATTAATAGTTGTCATGCAAAACCAGACCAATTTACAGATTAACATTTGTTTTGAGATGGAAAAACCTCATTAGTTAGCACACTATCACATACATGTCATATTGCTACACATAAAATGGTCCAAAGTTCTAAAGAGAAGTCAAATAAGTGACCTCAACAATTACCTTAGCCACTCACACCACAGACTCTGGCTTAACTTTTACATTTTTTTTTAATTATCTGTGAGTAATCTGATACCAACAGCATAGGCTGTGAAAACAGGGGACAAACCTGATGGTGGAGAATGTTTCCTGAATTTATATGGGTGGGAATAATTAGAATTTCATGGACGATTATTACAACTCCACTACATGGAGCAGATTAGTATAAATACTAAGGTATAACATTACAAACTAGAGAATGCTGTAAGGCGATAGGACAGATTATGGAGAAAGAGTTACAAAAAAAAAGGGCTGAGTGAAGAGCCATCCTGCAAATAAAACTTAGGGCAAAAATGTAAATCATCTGAATAAGATCAATTTCAATGAAATAGTCAACATGTATGAGGGTTCAGTCTCATCCCTCAGGTCCTGTTAGTATTGAATTGTAGGTCTCCACACGTGAGTCAAGTGGGATTAAATTACCAATACTGTACTCTGAAGTTGTTCGTCTCACTAACTACTGCTAATGGTTAAGTATTAACAGATTGTATGGTGACTGAACCACTTGGAATATACCCAGCTCTCGTGGTTGGTATGAGGAATCATTTTTCAATATTTTCTATCGTCACACCACTCCACCCCCATTCACCACACCCCATCACATATAACTTGCATGCTCAATATTGTATGCTCCTGAGAGAGTGCAGGATTGAGGTAGCAAGTTATGGAGGTAAGCTGAAGAAAAATACTTTTAGACAAGAGAGGGAAGTGAATGATGTTAGAGAAAAAGACACAGATATTAAGACATCAGGGCTTCAATGCAGATATAAAAAAAAGTTCTGATTCAATGAACTTGCAACCAAGGGGAAAAAAAATCACCACCACATACTTGATTACATTGGAGTATTAAATGAGCTTCCTAGCATTGGGGAGGGAATCATGAATTTGTTGGCACAAGTAAACATGCTTCTTTATTCATTCTCTCAAATAACCAATCACTTTGGAACTAGGACAAGAGCTATGGAAAGAGAGATTTCATTTTCATATGCTTTGGGCACAACCTTGGTGCAAAACAGTGGAATTTGACAATTTAGACAAGTAACTTACATTTGCAAATCTCTGACACAGACAAAGTTAGAGGAGGCTAGCTTGTACAAACAACTCTTGAGTATTT
>OZ017791.1:5010173-5037498 GCA_963969325.1 Lycopodina hypogea | reverse complement strand
TCTGCAAGGCATTTTCTCCACTAGTATAGTATGTGTGATAGCACTATATTACCAAGAGGTGAAACTGCTGATGTTAACAAAACTATTTACCTCCCACAAGAAAGTTGACCCCATCACAGGCCATCTTGGAGGCACATGTTGATCATAGATTCTTTGACCATCAGGAGAATTTTTAAATATTTTTAAACAAACATCGCTATACAACCGCAACAAAATCCACATCCCTTTATAATTAGGTCACATGCTTGCACCTTTGTAACTAAATAATGGAGTTAATATTTGTATTGTACCACCAATGCAAGTAAACTAATATTTCGCTATCTCTTTAAATAAAATACAACAAAATAAAAATAAAAACAGTAATATCTACACGATTGTAATTTCATTCAACAGATAAATGCACATTTAATGGAGTAATCCAAACCTTAAATTGATGATTGTAATTTTCTATTTTAAAGTCATCAGGCATTTCCAAACTAAATATTTGTCAGGCAGATAACCAATGTGGACTCACACACAGAGAACATAGGGATTGGGTAGACAGATGTGAATAAACTGATCTAACTTGCGTTTTGGGAAAGGAACAGCTCTCTAATGGCAGAGTGGGATGGCAAATAGAAGAGTATTATAGAGGACTAGCAGCATATACCCGGCCAATTTCAACATCAAACATTATAGCCAAAGTTGAGTATACCAACCATATATCAAATCTGTTGCTCCAAGGGTTTGTTTCGCCAAAGTATCATTTTTGTCCTCTTTTGGGCCTGACACGAAAACAGAAGTGGGTGTGGTCATATAAATGTACTTAAAACATTCCTCAGATTATAGAGATTCTAAATATATATGGGTTCATTGGTTTAACTCCCAAGGTTCAAGTGATTTTGCTGAAATAACATTTTTGGCATTAATAGCCTTACACAGAGAAAGGAAGAGGTGTGGCCAGGTGGGACACAGCCCATGTTACTCCCAGAGTGAAGCTGTATATTCATACCAAGTTTTAGATCTCTAGCTCTAATGGTTTTTCTGGCAAAAATACCATTTTTTGGCTTTTTCTTGTTACCATGGTAACCATTTTGCGAAATTTTTAGCCCATGTTTTAAGTTGGGTCAAAACCTATCATCATGCCAAGTTTCAGAGAAATCCACCTACCGGTTTGGCCGGAATGATAGTACAAACATAGAGACAGACAAATTTTGTTTTTTCCCAGACATGCTACCTGGCTTAAAACCATTTCAGGGTGGGTCTCCTCCATCCCTAAAAGTTTGGTCAAAATCTAACAGAGGGATTTTGAGAAACAGATGAACATAGTTACATAGTCAGTCAGTTACATAGGTCTTCTAATATATATATATATATATAGATGTAACAATACAACCTTTAGAGACATTGCAGGACTGGATTATTCTAAGGAGAGAGCTATTTGGCTGTTCTACAATATCCTGAGACAGACGAGTATCTCAAATGACCCAAGGGTTACTACGGAAATCACATGATACCACTAGTCCAACTTGACACAAGTGCTGCCAGTGAGTGCCGTGGCAAAGACTTCCACTCTCCCTCCCACACACTCTGGTAAGTTTAACAATAATCTAACCTTCTTCAATCCACTGACCGCACACAAACAGTGAGAGTTAGTCTTTTTGCAATTGCAGCTTTCCCTCTGGGCCTTCTGGTAACGACTAACCAAAATTATTCCTGCAACCAAATCAGATGGAACACGTTCTTCACCACTATGGAAGAGGGTTTGGATGGCCTTGGCCATTTCCCTCATGGCTGTCTGTCTTGATCTATTCCCATTCACATTAAGGCAACACAGGGCACTCTGTATTTTCTTCAAGGAATCCCAGTAGCCAAAGCGGCTTCCATGTAAGCCCCCTAGGCGTTCAGACTTGGCGAGTTCACGCTCGGCTTGTTCCACTTGCTTCTGTGTCAAAGAAGCATATTCGTGGGTCCTTCTCATGTCTTTTAGAGTGCTCGGGGCACAGCAGATGCCAAGTGGGTCCACAAACACAAGGAAACCAGCAATGTAGACTGACAGAGTCACCAACATAAGCACCACTACGACTCTAGCAAATACAAGAGGACCATCCTGATATTCGGCACACACAAGAGCCCCAGCTGCATATGGAGCCGGGCTAAAGACAGCAAAGGTGCAAACAATAATACACAATGTTTCAACCACAACCAGCCCCACTCTCAAAAAGAGCCAGTAGACGAGGTATTTCCGTTTATTCTTCTGGTCAATAATGTTGCCCTTAATGCTGATGGAGAAGATGATGTTTTCGTTGAGAATGGACAGGAAAAGAATGATTACAAACGCAAAGAGTGAGCCATAGAGAAGTGGAGGGACGTCCTCGCCATTGCCATCCTTATCCAGGCACTCAGGAGGACCAATGAATAGGTAGACAAGTACCCCAACTATGAAAGCAACACTGCAGATGTAAACAAATGGCATTACATGAAACTGCTTCAGTAATGTATTGGCAACAGAAAAACAACTTTGGATAAAAAGAACATCATAGCAAAAACACACTTATCAAGTATCCCCATTTCTCTGGTGTCCAGTGTTATCATCATCCTTCTAGTTGTTATCCTTTCACTGCTTCACCAACACACTGCCAGACATTTAGTAGCACTACAATAACATTTCACCAACCTCAGCCTACAAACAGTCATTTTTAGTACGTCACCTACGTCCATGGGTCCATGAGGTATGTATGTTGTGGACCTCTTTAGTCAGGGCTGGGTGAATAAAAGGTTGGGTTTTTTGTACAACCAACCTCAACTATTTTTCCGTCATGAAACATCAGCTTCAAACCTTGCAAGCAATCAAACCCTACCTGCATTCTTAGTCACTCAGGTTCAACAGCTAGCTTGTTTCTATAGTATAAAATTAAATTTTTTCTTGCTACCATTTCCAAAGGAGTAAGTTGCCATGTGTATGTTTCTATAATCACTGAAAGTACTTGCAGAAAGTGTTTGAAACAAGTAAATAAAGTTAGTAAAGGAAGTAAACAATAAAACAATGATTAGTGTGGGAAAATGCAGCTGCAAGTAAAACCATTCAACCAGTTTTCCCTTGAGATTGTGTGTATAAAAATGGACACTAGTTGTCGAGGGCATTACTCTTATATGGTTGGTTAGCTAACCACTCCAACACAGTGCTTGCTAAAGCTGGCAGTGGGTACATCCTCTCATATCAAAGGAAGTTTAAAAACCAATTCTTATAAACCAGTTCCAACTCTATTTCATTCCACACAATAACATACTTAATTGTTTTACTAATTCAGTATATTTCCTAGAAGAAGCCATTTATTAATTGCTGTAGACTACAGCTATAAATAAATGGCTTCTTCTAGGAAATATACCAAGTCGAGTTAATAAAATAATTAAGTATGTTATTTAATTTCAGAGTAATTGGTCTTCCACGAATTACAAGAAAACTTGTTTGAATAATACCAATATTATGTTTCCAGTTAAGAAAAGGGTTTTCACAATATTGCATTAACATAGTTTAATACATACTATCAATGCATCTGCCATAAGGGTGGAGACAAAGACATCTTACAATAATTCGAGGTTGTTTGCTCGCTATATTTTCCCAACGCTAGAGACTACAGGGATCAGAAAGTAGAAAGAAAAAGGAAGAAAAAAGAAGAGGGAAATGTTTTGGGAGAAGTTTTACTGACTTTATTTAGAGTGTGTTTACATGATTGTGGTATGTAATACTCATAATGCTGCTTGGTGGCGGCTTCTAATTATGAAATAGAGATACATTCCCTAGGAAATTTTGAAAAAAAACAACAAAAACAACAGCCAGCCATAGGGCAAGGTTTTCTTCATCAAACTAACCTAAAACCATCCTCAGGTGACCCCCATCAGGTGACCCTCAGGTGACCCCCATCAATCCCTATAAATTTAAACCCTGCATGCCCAAGAGACTGGGAGGAGATAGCTAGCAAACAAACACATCACAAATTATAGTAAGATACACAGTAAAAGCCCTCAATTAGAATTCTATTGCAATTAGAAACTACACAATGATCGGATATATCCAATGCAGAGTGATACATGGTTTGATAATAGTATTCCAATATTCCAGATATTTAGCTAATTATTTTTTTTGTTACCACCAAACGCACAATGCGGTAATAAGCAACTGTGTGTGCGCTCATGTGTATGTGCATCAGTGTGTGTGTGTGTGTGTGTGTGTGTGTGTGTGTGTGTGTGTGTGTGTGTGTGTGTGTGTGTGTGTGTGTGTGTGTGCTCATGTGTATGTGCATTCGTGTGTGTGTGTGTGCTCATGTGTATGTGCATTCGTGTGTGTGTGTGTGTGTGTGTGTGTGTGTGTGTGTGTGTGTGTGTGTGTGTGTGTGTGCTCATGTGTATGTGCATTCGTGTGTGTGTGTGTGTGTGTGTGTGTGTGTGTGTGTGTGTGTGTGCGCGCGCGCGCTCATGTGTATGTGCATTCGTGTGTGTGTGTGTGTGTGTGTGTGTGTGTGTGTGTGTGTGTGCTCATGTGTATGTGCATTCGTGTGTGTGTGTGTGTGTGTGTGTGTGTGTGTGGTGTGTGTGTGTGTGTGTGTGTGTGTGTGTGTGTGTGTGTGTGTCATATGACCTCCCCGCAGTGATCCATGGATACTTGTGGCTATGGCCGTGCTAAAAGTACGACACAGTACAGTTGGAGTAGCGTCCCATCCTGTACCTTGCACATCAGTAGATGTTCAGAATCCCTCAGTTTCCAAAACTGAAAAAGTAAAGTTTACATTTCACAAGAAGCCTTCAACCCTTTCTTCTGACTCCAGTGGATTCTTCCACGCCAAGTCCAGAACCAGAATTGGTTGCTGGAATGTTCATTCACTAGGATCCTTGAGTGATCAGAGTGATCAACTGCATTCCGTTATTGACACTATGAAATCCAGGAATATGGGTTTTTTTTCTCGCTTTGTCTGAGTCCCGTTGGCCTGGTAGTGGAGTAACAAACATCTGTGGCAGTACAATCCTGCACTCCAGCACGCCCTCCTCCCACACCCATGGTGTGGCAATCCTCCTCTGTCCTCAGGCTAAGGTTGCTTGGGACGCTGCTGGGACTTCTTTCAGCTTGTGTCTGAATATATCTCCAAATTTGTCTTAAATGCCATTTATCTTACATGTCTGTCCAGTGTATGCTCCCACTAATCCTCCCAATTCCACTTCCAAATCTGCTGGTCCTTCTCATGCTTTCTATGATCAACTAGACACATTGTTCTGACCCTTCTTCTAATCTGCTGGTTATAATGGGTGACTTCAATGATTAAGTGGGTTCTGACTGCTCCTCCTGGAACTAAGTCATGAGTCTTCATGGCATTGGAAAATGCAATGAGAATGGTGAATGAGTGCTGGACTTTTGCGCTAGTAATCATATGCTTGTGTCCAACACATGGTGTCAACATAAGCTACTCCATCAAGCTACCTAGTTCAGAAATTCTGATCGTTCCCGACCTGGTCATATGATTGGCTATGTACTTGTCAACAAACGCTTTCGCACCAGTGTCCTGGACACTTGTGTGTACCGATCAACTCTTTATGAGTCTGACCACGAACTTGTGTCTACTTTGCATTCCAAGATCAAGGTCAAGCATGGACAGACAAGGTCCCTGCATTACAAAGCTATCTAGCAATCTGTCTTAGCTGAAACCTTTGATAAGTCTGATCAGACCTCCACCATAAACTCTGTATGGGACATTTTCAAATTCTCCATCTACAAAGCCTGCGAATCCCTACCTCCTGAACCCAAAATCAGTGATCTAAACTGGATCACTGATGAAGTTCGCAACCTGTCCAAGAAGAAACAAGAAGCTTGGGTTTGTTTGAAGAACACACCACCAAATGACATATCTCATCTCAAGACCGAGTACAATGACCTGAAGATACTCACCTTGGTTGCACCTGAGAAAGCTTGCAATACTTGGTGGAGTGATCACGCAACCGAAGCAGAATGCCAGGCTTTTGTTGCTGAGCAGCAAGGCAGAGGAAACCCTTTGATAAGAGACTTACGCCTCTCAAAGAAGAAGTTCTCCAAGCCTGCCTCTTCCACACTGGTTATCAAGGATGGTATCGCCCTGCAGAGTGATGGGATAAACTGAATCGCTGGGCAGATCATTTTGAGGAAGTGATGAACTGCCAGGTTGATATCAATGTCGTACCTTGTGAAGATTTTCCCGTAGTCTCTCCGTCGTTTGTTTCATCAGACACTTCAATGAGTGATGAAGATATGTCTGTTCCCCTCTCAGAAGAAGAGATTGTAATTGCCATCTCTGAGTTGAGGTCCAGAAAAGCCCCTGGCCTGGATGGAATATCCTTGGAGATGCTCAGTCTTGGTGGAGGGGAGATAATTCGCTGGTTGAAATCAATCTTCGACATCATCTGAGAAACCGAGTCAGTCCTCAGGGACTGGCAAAGTCAACTTCTCGTACCATTGCACAAGATGGGAAGCCGAACCATCTGCAACAACTACCGTGGTATTGCTCTACTCAGTATACCAGGCAAGGTGTTCACTAAAGCCATCCTGAATTGGCTGAAGCCCAGAGAAGAACAGCTCCTTCACGAAAGCCCAATGTGGTTTCAGTCGTGGCAGGGGCTGTGCTGACCAACTCTTCTCCCTGCGAGCACTGATGAAGAAAGTACATGAGTTCCACCAACCTCTCTATGCCTGCTTCATTGATCTGAAGAAGGTATATGATTTGGTACACTGTGACTCTCTCTGGCCCATCCTAAAGCATACTTACCATCTGCCAGAGAAGTGGTATCCCACTTTCAGTATCTGGGCAGCACTGTCCAGAATGACTGTGAGATGGATGCTGAGGTTGTTCCCGGACTTGCAAGGCCTCATCTGTATTCCATTTATTGTCTTGTATTTTGTGGTATCAGCGGAAGATCCAGACCAGCACCAAGGTTTGCATCCTAAACAGCGTCACCCTTCCAACCTATGTTTGCCGCCTTGAGTTCTTTGTGATCCTATGCCTTCTGATCATCCTGGGTGTCTCAGTCAGGGAGAGGAAGCGCCATACCATATTTGTGTGTGCATCTTTAGTTATCTCCTGCAAAAACATTCAAGTTCTGGCTTCTGATGGAAAAAAACAACAAAAAAAACATGGCGTGCAAAACTGCTCTTTAGTATCAAAATTTAAAAAAAAAGTGATGCCTTCAAATATAATTTGTGTGTGTGTGTGTGTGTGTGTGTGTGTGTGTGTGTGTGTGTGTGTGTGTGTGTGTGTGTGTGTGTGTGTGTGTTTACCAATGAAATAGCAATGCATTATCTAATCATAATCAACACCACAAGAAACAAATAGTACATTCATAGTGTGTCAAAGAATAAAGTTTCTGTTTCATTTTTGAAAACATAATTTGAAATGATGAGAGGGTCAGTTAATACTCATATCAATGTTGCCAGGAGAAATCAAGCTGCTAAAGATATGGTTGAGATAACAGGTTAGAGGGAAGCCTCCAGGCTACAGTTTGGTAGGTCCAATAAAATCAAAGGAGAAGAAAATAAGAGCACGAAGATTTAAATTAACAATTCCCTTTTATACACCTGTAGCTTCTAACCCATGCTGGGTTGCATGACAACATGGCTGCAAGAATACCACACATGTGAGGCTGATCTCCAGACTCCTCTGTTGGGCCAGGATACCCACTCTACACCCCAGAATTGAAAAGTCCAATCCTCTTCCTGAACTGCAGGTCTAAGAAGGTCAACCATTGGTTCACCCCCAGTTCCAGGTAGCCAAAGTCATTGTAGTCTTGTTGCTGTTGCCATTGGTGATAATGGATGCAATAAGGTTCTAAAAATAAGTGCTAAATTATATTTAGATTTCTCCCTCCAAGTAACAATTGCTAGCATACCAATCCATTTCACCTGTTTAAACACATCATACCTTGTAACAGGGATTCTCACCACCAATCCCTTAGCAAGATAGCTACTAGCTATTTTAATTTCTAACTGTGTTAATACTCACCATATTAAACGGATGAGAATCGCCAGCAGGGCAGGAAAAACGAAATCATCAGTACCAACCAGCCATTTTTTGCCACACACTTTCAAAGGAGGCATTTTCCTGAATTCCTCACGCTACAACCATGCAAAACGTGTAGATGAACGACTGAATGCTGTTAAATGCTATGGTTGATGTACGTGGTGGATTCCTGACCTCACAGGAACATAATTCCGTAGTGCTTCCTGTTTCTAGTCAATCAATGACCTCATTGAAAGAAAGTTGATTGATGTTTGATTCAGTTGGCTTTCAGGGTTTCAGGGGTTGATGCGTAAGTGCAGACCAGTGCCAGGTTCTTACAGACCCCCGGAATTTCCCTCAATCTAGGGGGAAAAAAACCTAGTTAAATTCATGGTCCAGGGAGGGAATTTATTTTCCCTAAATCTACGAAAACAGACTCACTAAATTTAGAGTCAAGGGTAGAAATTTTATTGAACTAGCTATCTGGGGTTGTTCTTTTACTTGCTACTTTTTCTTCTTTAAAAAAAAAATTTTTTTTTTTTTTTTGCAATAAAAATTTAAAAAAATTTATTATTATTATTATTATTTCTTTATTGTGCCGAATACTAATGTTTAGGCCTTAATAAATATTCCTTTTTATTTTGAAAACTCACTATTCTATTCTTGTATTTTCAATACTACTTACCTTTTTTTTTCTTTTCTTTTTTATGATCTCTTATTATTTATTTCATTGTTCAAATATCTACCTATTATTATTTTTCTCACTAATTAAAATAAATCCTTTCCATGAAAAATTTGAAGATATATGGTGAATTTCCTGCATAATGCATTTAGTTATAATCATCTTTTGAACCTAACTATTGAATTATTTAACATGGTAATTATTTCTAATTTTTTAAACCAAATTTTTCTTTTCAAAAATGTTTTTTTTTTTTTTTTTTTTTTTTTTTTTTTTTTTTTTTTGTAAATACCATAATTGGTGGTCTTTAATTTCAAAACCCTTACATCACTTCTTTATTATTTAATTTGGTTGCTAATTTGTTATTTGGTATTGGGGGTCACATTTATTTAAATTTTGGCATTGGTTGCTTAAGTCTCTTTGAAATATAATCTTTGTTGAAATTGAATTGTGTGCTTGCTTAAATCTACTTAAATCTGAAGGAAAACTCTACACAGTCAATTAGGGAAAATAGAATGCTATGTAAGTAAATGGCATAGCAGTCAACCTAAAATATTAAATTTCAGGGATGTAAGGGTAAAAATTAGGGACAGGTACTAAGTGGTGACTAAAGGGGAAAACCCAGGGGTATGGGGGGGGGGGGGGGGAAATAATACCATGTCATTAAGTATATCTTATCAAAATAAATCAAGATAGCTGTTCAGGAGAATAGCAGCTTTTCAGCTGTTACCACACACCATTAAGATTGGTTTGAAATCTTTGCAGGAATAATTTTACTTACTAATACTATGTCTGTGGCTCTTATAGCAATAAATTCTTTTGGTACAATATTTTTGCTTTCTTCTAACACTGGGCTATGTGTGAAATTTTTGATAGCCATTATTTTTTTTTGTTATACAAGAACTTAATTTTGTTGTACATGAATAGTGGTAAGTGTACCTCTAGCTGATCTCCCAAAGCAGCAGCCCCTTGCAGCAATAGGATTTCATGGAACACTATTTCTGAGTTCACCATATTTTATTTTCCCTTAAAAATGCTTATAGGTTTTTAACTTGTTAACTTGGCAGGAATGTTAAAATCATTAACATCTCTTTGAAATGGTAGCATGTGAACTGACTAGCAATGAATATGAAATGGCAGATGTGGAAGAGCCTTTTTTTGGTCTTCTTTTAGTTACTTCACTTGAACAATGGGGTGTGGAGAAATGGAACATAGCCCAGGCTACTTCCTCTTACCAAAATATCATGTCTGCCAATTTTTAACTTAATCCTTACTGCCATTTGGGCAGGTTATGTACACATACACATATAAATATATATGTCACATTAAAAACTAGGGTGAAAGCTACCTTCCAGGACATTCTGGGCAAATAGCAACTTTCTACCTGGAAAGGCTCAGCAAATCTGGGACTGTCCTGGACACTCCAGAACAGGGGAGGTATGGAATGGAGATATAAATAGGCAAGAGAAAGTACAACTGTGAATACAAAATTAATAATGATTAATAAATAAGTGTGTTAAAAGTATGACACTTTCTTCAATTCTCCACACTCTAATTGACTATTAATCCATATACTAAATTAACAAAAATTTGAATAGACATATATAAATTCAAATTATATGAGGATTCAACCACAGCCAACTAGGGAACTACAGAGAAACAAAACTTCTAAAATAGTTAATAAAAGAAAAAAAGTAAAAAACAAACAAACAAACAACAGCAACAAATGAGTTAATGGGGAGGAAGAAATAAAATTATTCATACATAAATTTAATGATATTTATCATCATTAACATAACCTTTTTTTTTGGTTCAATTTGCTGGGTTCTAAGATTGTTTAGGGTCAACAGTTTTCGAACCACTTTTCCAGAATTCTTTCAGTTTTTTATAATCCACGGCATAGAGAAGGTTCGCAGCAGGTAGCAAGGACAGCAGCATGTAGGAGAAGGTGTTAATTGAAGGATAGGTCAGATCTTCAATACCAGAACGTGTGCATGGATTGTCAGGATTGTAACCTCCTTGCTCACAGAAGAAGTAGTCTTGGAAATTTCTCACAGACTGTGAAGCATTCCTTGTACCCATTGTTGATGCTGTCAATGAGATGACAGCTGTCACCAAATAGTAGCAGAATACAATGAGGAGTTTCTTCTCAGTTGTCCCAAACACGAAAGATCCTCTGATCTTAAATTTGATATTTTTCTGCATATAATGATAAAGAAATAGCATTTTAATAATATTCTTAAAAATTTGTACTCTACTAAATTTCCTTAAAATCTTCTACTCTCAATTTGCCCTCCCACCCCCCCCCCACCCCATGAATCTTGCTATTATTTAGTGAGCCTGATATTGAATATACAATTAAATTGCTATGTTTGATGGTTGAAAAAATTGATGTGCATTCCAGCACAGGAATGTGGAATATGTCTGTAAGCTACCTCATGCTACAGAGAAGAGATTAAGAAGTATTAAGTCTAGCTTGCAATTGTAGAGATTTTATTCCTTTCTTGCTGGAATGTTGTAATTTTATCTCTTTGAAGAGTATATAAATTCCTATCTATTATTGAATGTAAGTAAGACATATTCTATTTTAGTGGATATTGAATACTAAAAGATAATAGTCATAGATGTTATTTAAGGAAATATATGTTGTAATGTATTTATCAACCTGAGCTCTTTCTCTTTTGTAAAATCTGTGTAGAGACCAGAAGATGATGAGGAGGAGGGTGCATCCAGATGCCAAGATGAGATCTACAATGAGTACAAGGGAGTAAAACATAGCATCTGGATCAGAGCTGATGCACAGAAGTGGTGGGAATCTGGTAGACCTAAACCCCAATCCTCCGGATAAGAAAGTTACTTGAGATGTGGAGTTTTCAGATTTCATGTGAAGCTTTGCTGAAAACTTTAATATTGAAGTTAAGACTGGAAGTAGTGGAAATATAATCCCAATGATGATGCATGTTATGTGGACGTGCCTGATCTTGCTGAACGATCTAGCATGGAATGGAAATACAACTTTCCAAAAGAAAGAAGTTATATGGAATAGCCACCACAGTGCTGACTGACAGATCACATACATAAAAATAATTCCTGTGGAATGAATACAATCATACAAACCAATTAGACAAACATATTTTAATTGCTTCAAAGCACAACAGCTAAGCAAGATAGGGTGGAACTAAAAATTAAAAAAAATATATATAAAAAAGGCCAATACCAAAACTCACTCACCTGAAAAGACACAAAAAGGGGTCACGTTAGTTAGACTCCCAATTAGACTTCTGGATGAACAGAAAAGACCTCTGCGATCCATGAAGTTTACCAAAACCAGAAATGCTGTAATATAAAATATTATTGTGTTTCCTCCTATAATATTATGATGCTATAATAATTTACTTACCCAAAAACATTATGTCAATGGTCAGGTATACTATGAAGCTTGATGGAAAACTCAGCCTGAGGTAGGGATAGATTATCCAAACTATAAATAAACATGACTAACAAAACTACAATTTAAAATTGGTTTGATTAAATACATAACATATATAATCTCTGGACTAGAATATTAACTCACATTCTTTTGCGTAGTATAAAAGATATTATGATTACTGCTATTGCTGCTTGAAGTCCTATAAATGCTGATATGATGATTACCACATCTTGAAATATGGACAATTCTTTACTGAATTGTATCCAAGTATAACAACTTGGCATACAAATACTAGAACCATTTTCTTGGTAAAAACCTGGCGTACATTTCAGAGCTGTACTGGTGGTTTCATTTAGAAAATTTGGATAATTATCTTCGAGATCTATTATAAAAAATTTAAAAAAGAGAGCAAGATGTATATTATTGATGTCTTATATTTAGCATCATAATTTGTTGCAATATTGTGAATGAAAACTATAGTTACAATAAGCTTAATAAATAACAGTTAATTACACAGTTCACTCAAAACAACATAATGATACAATTCTATATTAACATTTTATTGATTCATTTCCAAACTGGTTTTTAAAATGAATAAAATGCAAATAAAATAGAAATTTACCTGCATTCATGATATTGATAGATTCGGAAAGTTCAAATAATACAAAAAAGAAAAAAAAAGTTAGTAAAAATGTAAGAAAGGAAAAAAAAGGACCTAGTATTTATGATCATCACTACATGTAACATTTACATATTCATTTGGGAGAGAATTTTTATCTTGTTTTATAACTTATTTATAACAGTTTATATTCTAAATTTTTTGGAAATTTTTCTAATTAAAACAAAACAACAAAAAACTGTATAATATTAAAAAAAACAACTGCATAATATTTACCACAATGTGGAGTTATAATTGATTTCAAAGAATATGATTGTAATAAATTAATATATGATATTCGCAGAAAAATAAAATGATGACATCTTCTAGGCTAGCTATATTGGAAGCAGTGTAACATTCACTGTGACTATATATATATATATATATATATATTATCAAGAGGCTTTTCATAATTCTGCTATCCTTGCAAACGTTATTTTATTTTTTTAATTCAAAATCTATTTCATATAGCTACATTCTCAAAAATAAACTAGTAAATAATAAAAAAAAGGGTAAGGGTTTCTCAATAAAAAAAAGTGCTTTGGTGAATTAAAAGGGGGACTTCAGGGGAAAAATTTTTTTGGTTTTCCAGTGATTCTCACAGGTGACCGTATAGAAGTTGCAGTTGTATCATATTTCAGTTTAAAAGCACGTACCTAACATATTTTTGGTGGATGCTTCTATTGTTGATTGACTGTCATTCTGTGCAGGACAGGAAGAAGCTTTAGGAGGAAAGCTGGCACAGTCTGGCAGGCCAAAGTTAAATCCTTCAATAATCTTCCACTGTTGTTGGCATATTGTGTCTCTAATCTCTTCACACTGACTAGTTGTTGGTTGAATATAAACTGCTGACTCATCAGACTCACCACACAACCCTAACAAATACAAGCACAAAAAGGGAACAGCTTTCATTTTGCATTCAACACTTGCTCCAATATAGTCAAGTCCATTGATAAGTTGTGCAGCTCTGGCCTCCTCATTTCTCATCACAAAGATATTGCTCTCAAGATTTGGTGGACAATTTGATGATGTTAAAATTTTGGAAAGCTCTTTTTGGCAGATACCACTGGTTGCAGCATATTGGAGTTGATCTGAGCACACAGATTCTTCTGAAGTAGAAGAGTTTGTGCTGATATTGGATGATATCTAAGATATAAAATAAAGGTTTAGAAGCATTATCATGAGTACATAGTAAGCAAAAATAAAATTAGGGCACAATTTATAATAAATTTAATTATTTCAATTATAATTAATTTCAAATATATATTCATCCATATTTATTGCACACTAGCAGGCATACTCGGTGTTGCCCTGGATGTAATAATATGCACAGCGTAAAGGTGTGGCCAAATGTAACCCAACCCATTGCCAAGGGTTTGGGGTTCTTGGCCATGTTGCAACAGTCATGATGTGTGTTATAGAAAGTTTTAGGTCTTTAGTACAAGTATTTATCCTTATTACCATTTTTAGCATTTTAACCTCACATGCTCACAGGAAGATGTATGGCTAGGTGATCCAACTTTTTTGGTGAATAAACCATCTTTGGAATAATGTTTCTACCCTGAAGAGGGAGTTTAATTTGGTTTGATGCTTTAGTGTTAGACTGGATGCATACATAGGCACAAATCAGGAAGAGGTATGGTCAAGTGTGGTTATGATTGATCCAATAAGCCATTTTATAAAGTATTTTAAAGAAGAAAACGAGGAAGAAAAAAAGAGGGAGTAAGAGGAAATTAGGAAGAAAAAAGTGGGAAAAGAAGAAAAGAAGGAATAAAGGGGAAAAAGGAAATAAAAAGAAAAGTAAAGTGGGGGAAAGGATAGAAATAAAAGGGGAAGAAGAAACGAAAGAAGGAAATATGGGGGGAAAGAATTAAAAGTTGGGAAAACAAGAAAGAAGAAAGGGAAAAGAAGGGTAGAAGAGAAGAAGGAAGGAACAAAAGGGAAAAAGGAAAGAAAAAGGAGATAAGGAGGGAAAAAGTTAACAGTTATTAGATAGAAAAAGGGTTTGCTAAGCAGGACAGAGTATTGATTACAGGTTGTGATCTGAACAATATGGGGAAGTGGATGAAATATTTCCCAAAATTTAAGAAAGAGTGGCTCCTTCAGAGTGTGCAGAGAAGATGTAATATATCTGATTCCCTGTAATAGCCTGCATCACTATTGTATCCCTCCCAAAACAAAAAAGTAAGATGATCAAAAAAGCACATGGGAAAAATTTAGAGATCATCATAATCACAAGACTGAAACAGTGATCATTAATTCAATCATATAATAAAGTTAAATAAATTATGTCCAGATTTCTGTGCATTAATTGCATCACACAGCTTCCCCCCCAGAATATCTTGATCTTAATGAAACTGTATCATCGATGGTTATCTCAGACCAAAAATCTTGCTGGTGTATTTATGCTTTCTAGGATCATGGCACTTAGTTGCTCTTGAATAATAGGACAACAGGCTGTGTTGTAGGATATGGAGGGAAATCACAGAGTGGTGGCTGCACCACCTGGACCTCAGCAGACCTGTCAACATGTGTGATCTTCAGCCTATCAGTCGAAATGGTCTCCTCACAATGGCCTACCTGAACCTTGAAGAGTTGTTGCCTGGGGCCAATACACGAAATGGGCCATCGTAAGGTGGCCTTATGGGTGATTTGTGACTGTTGTGATGAATGAAGATGAACTTAGCCAAAAAGAGAGATGTGGGAACTGAGGTTACAGGAGAGGCATGGTGCACAGGAGGAACTGGTCAGATATCTGAGATGGCAAGTAGTTCTGGAACCGGTTCACCCTGGCCACGACCCACGACCCACAAACTCCCTGGTGATCATGAGTGGAGATCCTAACACTAGTTCTGCTCGATGGTCCTTAGGAATTGTTTTGCTGCTGGCACAAATGGGTGCTGTGACCTCTCCAGTTTCACACCCAGGTATGTTGGTATCTGGGTGAAGGACAGGTATTTTCCTTCAAGAGTGATGTTGAGCTTATGACTGCCTCTCTGTTGTTCAGATGGAAGGCAGCTGAGACCATTTTTTACCAAATGAGCTTCAGCCGCCAAGTCTGGAGGTATGTTGCTAGTGTTACTAGGTCTTGTTTAAGGGCCCCTTTGATGACCTGCCAGTCTCCAGTAGAATGCATAAATGCAAGATTGTCTGTTTATGTATATTTCTGTGAGACTGATGTCAGCTGGTCGTAGGTGTAGATGTAGGTGTAGATGTTATATAGAAGGGAGGCCAACACTGATCCCTGTGGAACATCATTTTTGAGGCATTGTAACAAGCTCAATGATCATTTTGACCATGTGCCAGTCTGGCAGCAGATGCAGAAGTTTGCAAGTGAGGCTGCGTACCATAAGGTATTATAGGCTGCTGCGAAATCAACTAGCAGGGGTTTGCTTTCTTTTTCGCCAAAAATAATTTCTTGATGTCTTGAGTCAGCAAAGTGACTTGATCAACAGTTGATCTTCCATGTCAGAAACCTCTGGCTCTGTATCCCCACTGCACATGCTGGAAATTGAAATCACCAGCATACGCACATGGGGAAGGGAACATCAGAAGGGACTTTGTCAAAAAGCATGGAGGTTTGTAGACACTGATAATCTTCCTGGCAGCAACATCCACGCACAACCATTCAATGTCAGAATCTTTGGGAGACTGACTGGTTATTGTCCAAGACAGGTCCTCATGGACAAATGTGGCTAAATCATGCATCCTGCTTGAGATTGACCAAGCTAGTGCTAAATTTGGAATTACTAGTTTATCAGCACAAGTCCAATGGGTCTCCTGGAGGAGGATGAAGAGGCCTTGGTTCATGGGCCAGGTGCTTGACCATGCCAATCTTGCTGGCAGTGGTCACTTCAATGTTCAGCTGGAGCACAACAGGTTGCAAGTACTTTGCTAAGCACCCTGAGAAAGGTGTTCCCTGCATTCCAGCAAACTCTGCTAAGCTCCAGCCCAGATGGATGGACTTCTCTTCTTCTCTCTTCTCTTTCTTCATTCTTTTTTTCCTCTCTCCATCAAAATGACATTGAAGGTACTTAGAGCCACACCATGTGAAGTTAGTTGTGTTATTGGGTCCAAAAGAAATGTTTCACATGTTGAAGTCCCGTAATTGCTGTCTGATAGGTAGCCATGTTGACAGGATCTGTAAGTTGGGCAGCCGCTAGGGCAAAGAACTCAATGCCACCACTGATGTTCGAAATAGCAGCACTGGAAAGAGGGCTCACTACCAGTCCTTGCCTGCAACATGCCTGATGTCCATGGTGTATTCTGAAATCGCAGAGAGCTGGTGCTGTAGCTTTGCACACCAGGCATCGTAGATCTTATTTAGGGCAAAAGTGAGTGACTTGTGGTTGGTAGAGAGTGAAAACTCACATTCTCCAGGAAATACCTGGAGTGCCATGTAGCAGCATAGGTAGTGAGTAATTCTGTGTCGAATGTGCTATAACTGGTCTGGGCCGGCTGGAGCTTGTGGCTAAAGAAGGTCAGTGGTCACCAGAGGCCATCTGTGAATAGTTCAAGGACGCCTCCAATGGAAAAATCAAAAGCATCAATGGTCATAGATGTGGGGCATACTTGCTGATATGAACCAGAAAGGTAGCAGAAACCAGTGTGGTCTTTCAATCATGGAATCCTTTGTCCGGGTTGACCATTGACCATTTTACTGGAGAGGTCCTGATGGGATGCTGACCAAAGCACTGTAGAGAGGATGAAGCTGCTCTGCAGTGGCAGGTACAAACCTGTGAACTTTATCACTTCAAGGATGGCTTACAATTTCTTGATTACTGTCGGGTGGAGAAAATCTTGGTCGGCTGTCACTCAAGTTGGCATCAGTTGTATGCCTTTGGTATCGACCAAGTAGCTGAGGAAAGTTATCTCAGTTACACCAAAAGAATACTGCCTGGCATTTTTTTCAAGAGGACAAAAAATGGTAGTGAGATTCTGAAGATGCTAATGGGAGAGAAAATGGCCATTAGGATTTCATCGAGGAAAATGAATACACAATCTAGATCCCATAAGACTGTGTCCATAAGCCGCTGAAATGCTTAGGACACATTTGCAAGGCCAAAGGGGGAGCGGATAAACTCTAAAGGGCCAAAAGGACAAATCACCAGTGCCTTGGGGATGTCCATAGCACATACTGGAATCTGGTGATATCCCTTAATTAAGGCAATCTTTGAGAAAATTGTGTTACCTGAAAGTTGACTAGCAAAGTTTTGATTGTGGGGCACTGGGTAACAATCAGTCTTGATGCGGCCATTAAGGTGGTTAAAATCTCCATGTGTGCCAACCATCACTATGCTTGGGTGTATGTGGAATGGGGATGTCCATTGACTGGAGGAGTTCTGGATAATATCAAGGTCCTCCATCTCTTTGAGTGCAGCCTTGGCGACAGCGAGTTTGTTGGGGGACTAATATCGAGCTGGCGAGCAGAGAGGAGGAGACTGATCAGTGTCTATATAAAACTAATACCGTGAGGGACCCTGTCCATACAGAAAGTTAACTCAGTGAGTTTGGGCGTAGAGGTGAGTAGGTTGATATAGATGCTGTTTACCTGAGGAGGTTTGATCACAGCCAAAGGTTCTGGTAGACACACAATGCTGGGTGAATGGTGGCATATGCAGCAGAGTGAATGGGGAACTTTCCTCCAAGCCTCAATGGCCGCATCAAGGCTGACTATTACCAGGTGCCCCACAATCAAGATTTCGCTACTCAACTTTCAGGCAAGATAATTTTCTCAGAGATTGACTTGATTAGTCTGGTTTCATTCTTAGTGCTGCACTTCTGACATATGCAATCAATGGCTTCAACATCAACGTTGCCAACCAGGGATGATGGCTGGTTCAGTCAGGTAACTGTATGTGTGAAGTAGGCATTAGCTTGTTTGGCCAATCATGGATTTACAGAGCAGTAGAATGAGCCAGGTGATCTTGTTCAGAGTTCTCTCCAGTGGGTAGGCATGCAAGCATCTTGCTGAAGAGTGCTGATGGTGATCTATCACCCATCCCAGTGTAGTCTAGAAGAGTTTTGCTCCTCTCTAAGGGAGACCAGCCAAATGCAGAAAGGAGGTTATCTTCGATGGCCTGGTAATGAGTGCCAGCAGCTGGGGGTTTCCTGATGATGTCAATTACCCTGTCCATAACCCAGCTATTAAGTACTGCCACCACATTGCTATACATGGTCTAGTCCTGGGTATTGGCAGGAACATTCAGGTTAAATTCTGCTTCAATAGCAATAAACCAATTTTCAATCCTGTCAGGTGAGCACTCTGGTAGTTTGAGGGCTATTGCATTGACCGTAGCTGCCATCAATGCATCTACAATTGCTTGAGCTTCAACCATAATGTGAAAGAGGAGTAACTGACAGTGAAATTAGCAGTGAAATTAGCAGAATGCTGTGGCTTACAGCATGTTAGTCAGGGTCACTAATGTAGGGAAGACGAAATAAGTCAGATTCCCTGCTATAGCCTGCATGGCTGTTGTATTTCTACCAAAACAATAAAGCAAGATGGTAAAAGAAAGCACATGGGTAAAGGTAAAGGTCATCATGACCACAAGACAAAACCAATGAGCATTAGTTTAACCATATGTAAAATAAAATAAATTATTCCTGTGCATTAATTGCATCACCACAAGTGCAAAGGCTGCTTCAGAGGAGAATGCCAGGCCAGCTGCATTTTGTGCAAGGTCGAATTAAAGTCTCATTTTGCAGATCTTAAGAAACATTCTCAGACTGCAAAGTTTCGGAAACTGATGGGAGGTCTCAATAAGCAAGCTCTTGTGACTCAAACTTTCCTTGAATTCGCAATACTCACTCATCAGATGAAAGTAAAATCACATGATCTTCAAATTGCCTTGTCTGTGGCAACTCATTCATTTTTCCATGCTGTTGATCCCTTGACAAATATGCTGAAGAAGAAGTTTAGAAAAGTGTGCATTGTCATCCACCAAACCAAATGCATGTCTCTTGCCAAAAGTGTCCTTGAAGCACATTTTAACAAAGAACTGCATGATGACATCCAAGACACTCCATTCCCTGTAGATTGATGAGAGTACCGACATGTCATGCACCAAGTCGATTACCATTTCAATCATGTACTACTCCTGCACTGTAAAGAAAATTGTGAATACCTATCTTGGCATGGAAGAGATCATTCACACTGATGTCCTCAGCCTTAAGAGGGAGCAGTCCATTCTGTACTTGCTAAATGAAAATTGTCTGGAAATGATCTGGCTGGAATTGAAACTGATGGAGCCAGTATTATGATTGTATTGTCCATGATTTAGATTTGGCAGCTAGACATATTGTATGGGGGCAGCTATGCCAGCAAATGTGGAACACAAGATATACAAGAGCCACAATTGGTTTGTTTATTCTGATGTCCTCATGAATGCCAATTGGGATATAGAAAAACTCATTGGCTACTCCTCTAACTGAGATGAATAAATTAAAAATGAAGATGACCATGACAGCACTGGAGTTCTATTGATGTTGATTTTCCAATGTTAAACTCATTGGCTAGTATCTGATGATGAATTGGAGAGGATTTGTGGTCAATATGATGCAATTTTAGCACATTTTGATGTTGCATATCAGAGTGAAAGATGTTATAAGGCTGGAATTTTAGCTGGAATGTGCAGAATAACAACCTATTCCAGTTAAATTGTGGGGAAAATATACAGATTCTGGAAAAGCTTGAATTGTTCTTCATGGTACTCACGCTCAGCAATTGCTGAAACTTGTTGTCCTAAGGATCAACACATCAGAGGATCTCGGTGCATTCAAACTGGATACAGATTTCTGCTTTTTCCCTCATGAAGCCATTAACTTCGGTGCAAACTTGTTGTCCAAGCTACAAAGATCAAGTTTCCCAGCATAGATGAAGTCATGGTGAAATCCAAAGCTCTCTTTCCCTTAAACAGATGTTCATGGGCATCCAAAAATGATTGCTTGGTAGTATGGCCTTGATCAACACTTCATGTTTTAAACTTTCTAGAGAGCAGCTTGGAGAGGAAACATTTGGTTGCACCCTTTTTTTGCCAAGTCTGACATGATAATTGCAATAATTAATGAAAAGTGTCCACTGATCAAAGTCTAAGTATGGAGCAGCAAAAAAAACACAAGATTTTTTTGGTTCTATCACAGGGTGTGCTGAAAATGATGCGTCTTCCAATGTAAAATGCAGAGATCAAGAGAGTCTTCAGTCAGGAAAAATGTTGTTAAGATAAACAGGGAATCCAAAATGAAAACTGAGATACTGGACACAATTTTGTATTGCAGGTTTGGCTTATGAAAGTTCGGCTGTACTGTTAACATTTTTAACCCACCCAAGTTGACCCTGACATACTCATCTGATATCAATAACTGGAACATTGCCGTAATATGCTGTGTGTATTGTAAAATGGTGTAATTTGCTTTTCATGAGGTGTGAATTGCTGTGTGTGGTGATAAATGAACTATTGTCATTATATAAAAAAAATGGGGGAATTTTTTGGGGACTTTCATGTTCTAAAAAAAAATTGGGGCAAATTTTGGGAATGTTGGGATAGGCTGAATGCATATGATGAAACTTTACCATTAAATGTGCCTGCAAACCTGGACTAGTTGCCAATAGGCTAGACATTTTCTACAGTCTTACTATAGGAGTTAATGAAATTTTGATTGCAATAATTTTTGCCGGGATCTGATGATGGTGAATCAGTATTTAATACAGATTGGGATAAAATCTAAGCTAAAGACTAACGATAATGTATGGCTTAAGTAACAAAAAAATTCCAGAAAAGGGAGGGAGGGCAAATGCAAAAGCCCCTTTCGCTCCCCTATGGCTAAGCCCATGGCCCATGTATAGCACATGTTTCTGCCACTGTTTATACATGAATATATTCCTGGTTTAATGTAAAAAAATTTGTGTTGGTAAGAGGTTATTTTGAGTAATCATGTCAACACAAGACTAGAAATTTAAACATCATTGTACCAGACTATGGTAGCTTTCATACCAATAATACACATACATAAATATACAAATACATATTCTTATATCAACATTAAGTGCAACATCAACTATCACTCTGCTCTAGTGATATAGCTATTTATGCATATGTATTGGCAAAGTATTATCATGAAAAATCATGTCAACACAATTTAATAAATGTAAACATCATTCTACTTGACTGAATGATGGCTTTCACACCAAAAACTATGTATACACACATCATACATGTTTATATGGACTCACACATGAACATATGCCTGTAATGTCCTTACATCAACATTAATTGCAGCACCAACTAACACTCTTAATTAAAGTGTCAAATTATCTATAAGTTCATATAAATATGAAATATGATCAATTAGGCAGTTATGGATCAATAATTCGGCTCTAGATTATCAAATAAAAATCTAGGGGAGATAATTTATTACACTTACAGACTCCTGTTAAAATGTAGAGCCTTTTCTTTTAGGATCGATTAATTGCTAACAGCAAAAAGTACTTGTACACAGGGCCGGCTTGACAAAATTATGGGCCCCTGGGCAAACCAGCGCACAGGGACTCCTACCAACACAACTAATGACAGGAATTTTTTGATTAAAAAAAAAAAAAAAAAAAAAAAAAAAAAAAAAAAAAAAAAATTAGGTGGCTTTTTTGTTGTGTGTGTGTGTGTGTGGGGGGGGGGGGATGGGTGGTAAAAAACAACAACAAATATTTAAAATTAAAAAAAAAAAAAAAAAAAAAAAAAAAAAAAAAAAAAAAAAATGATTTGCAAAGAAAAAAGAAGTGGATAGTGGCTTTAAATTTTGTTACTGCCTCGAAATGCAAGAATAAAACATTTGCCTATCATGAGCCTGATATATTGTGGGCAGCTGCAGTAAAAATGCTTAGTAGTTTGCTCAGATATCTTGAGGTTGGTTAGTTGGATGTTCCAGCAGGCAAACTAAATTCAGTTACATAATTCCTTCACTGACTTCACAAAAAAAAACCCAAAAAAAACCAAAAAAAAACAAAAACAAAAACAAAAAAAAACAGCAACAAAAAGCAGCAAAATCAATAATTTAATGCTTCTTCAATGATCTTGCTATTTCATTCCCTGACTATCATTTCTTCTGGGACTTTCCCAGCTATGCTTAGAATAAGACTATCTCCCCTGGGTTTCTCCTGGCCCAAATTTCCCAATATTCCCCAATGAAACAACTCCACTAATTTCTCTGGCTATGGACTAAGGGTTAGAGCTCTGAGAAGTGTGAATAATTGCATTTTTCAGAAGACATGGAGGATTCAGTGGTTTCTGCTTAAACACAAGATGTTGATAAATTGGTTTGTAGTAATGCTAAATTTAAAATAACAGGATAGAGATCAATAAAATAGAATACAATAGTGTTGATGCTTTATGGTATGGATGAAACACATCAACAGCAAGCTTACCTCTGACATTAGCTCAGCCTTTGGTATATGGTAAAATATTATTGGCAGGGATAGCAGACTCCATACTCCAATAATAAGCACAATTAGGATTGTTCCTTCTATGACCAGACACAAATTTTTGCTACATTTTCTTCTAGTTCCCTCTCCAGATGTTGTATTAAGGGATGAAAAGCTAAGTCCAAAAATCTGCTCCTGCTCCAAAGTGCTCATTTCATGCTATTGTTGCAGCTATACTAGCATAAGGCAGTCCTAAAAGTGGAAGATGGAAGTAGCTGGATATATCTCTATATAGAGATATATATCTATATATTCCCAGGGGTGGAGTAAGCCTATTTTACTGACCGTCTTTCGAATCTTGGGCGAGAAATATACGTGCATATCATTGCAAATAACCCTGTCACCATCTTTCGCTAAATAGTTGGCATGCGTGAACCGAATTAAATGAAGTCAGTGACAATTCATATGCAGTTAATCAGTATCAAGTCTATAACCACAGTTAAAGAGGGAGGATTTATTCTTTCAAAAAATATCAATAAATTTATCCACTTATATTTTCCTATAGTAATGCACTTGAATAATGCCAGTCCATAAGCCCTCCTTGACTCAATGACTGCCTGTATACCTTCAGGTAAAGTGTAAAAAATCTGCACCAGTTCATTTATATTGGCAAAATATCTGTTCATCAATTTCAAGGTTTCCATAAAGTGTATATAGCAGATAATCCTGTCTGCTCTGCAGACACCTTTTGAACCAACCATATGCTGGAACACAGGCATTTGATAATTCTTTTGTGTCTAACTCCATCCCTCTATGGAATAACTGTACCTCACAAGCTATAGAATCAATCTCAATCACAAATAGCACAGAATCCTGTTTTGCAGGTTTTCTTATCCGGGGATCCAAATTTTGAAATTGTTTTGGCTGAAAACCATCGTTGATGTAGGATGTATCTACCCTGAAGTGTAGGTTCTATTTGGTATAGTGATTTGGTGATAAAGTGGATACCAACATGAATACATACATACATACTATATGTAGGTACTATTTTTAGCCTGACCCACTAAATGAAGTGGCGCAGCCAGGTAGAGTAGCCCATGTCACTCATCAAGTTGTGTGTGTGTGTGTGTGTGTGTGTGTGTGTGCGTGCGTGGGTGGGTGGGTGGGTAGGCAGACGGGTGGGTAAGTGGGTGAACCAAAAGTATGGAGATAGCGTTCTTGCATGCTCAGTATGTCTGCTCAGCTCATGCTTGAAAATTCAACTATTGTGGCTTAATTATGCAGTAAAGGAGAACACAATTATTTTATAGTTGGACATCTTTTTAAAAGTGATAAAGTTGTGTGTTTTTAGCTGCGTGTATGTATCTATTAGCACATATGCAGTTAAAGGTATAAATATTAACCCAGGAATAACTTTCGACTTCTTCTCTATAGTTAGAACACATTGCTTTCTTCATTTTGTTTTCAAAAATAAAAACAAAAAGCATGTGTGCACTAAGACCTGTGGAAATAATTAATGTAATGTTTATTGAAATATAGTGTATTAGGCCACGAATAAAATAATTGTTTAGTTTCTCCAGCCCCCTTCATCAATGTTTGATACCTGCATAACAAATGAAGTTAAAATTATTCGCTATTATATCGTTTTCTGTATCTATTCACATTTCCCATTCAGTAGAACCAATAGTTTGTAACCACAGGTTAAAAAATTCCAATTTATGTCCCAAACTTGTGGATGTTTTGCCCCCCCCCCCCCCCATTCCAAGTGTTACTAAATCTGTTGCTGCAGGAAAGCGAGCAAGTTTCCTCCCTCCTCTCCCCTCCCCCATGTTGCCAACTGACTTATCTCATAGCAAAAAAAAAAAAAAAAAAAAAAAAAAAAAAAAAAAAAAAAAAATTTCAAATTAGAGAAAATCCTGACCTTTGGGTGGTTTTTCGAATGACCTTAGGTCTCCTATAGTTATGAACTTGTTCAATTTTCTGAACATATTATGTGGGGAGGGGAACTATATTGGGTATTGCCTCATTTCTATAATTTAGCTATTCCAAATAAATATTATACCTTGCCCATTTTGAATTGAGAGGTATATGCTGCAGTAGGAATACAGAGCTGTGGAGAACCTCTAATAAATACTGTCCTTTAAACTCACTTATTTTATTGTGTGATCAGACTAGTATTGCTTATAAGTACAACTCCTTCTAATTATGTCCTTTTTAGCAAGTCAGATTACAACTTAGTGATTACTTATAAATAAAATGTTTATTTAATAGTCCTACATCCTAGCCCTAACAAAATTATCCCCAAACAGGGTGGATAGGCCTGTGAGCAACACCTGAAAAGTTCAGGACAAGTAATCCAGGCATCCATTAGGATATGCATCATGCATGCATGGGCAGACAGACATGCAGACAAACACTACAAGAATTATAACAAAATTCATTAAGGAATAATACCATTTCATCTAAGGACTGGAAGGCAAAGAACAAAAGTTAGGTTAGTTGTAATTCTAGCTCAGCAATGAAGTAATGGGGTCCGCTTACACTCAACAGATGGATTTCCAACATTCCAAGTTCTTAATGATTGGAAAAACTGTGTGTGTGTGTGTGTGTGTGTGTGTGTGTGTGTGTGTGTGTGTGTGTGTGTGTGTGTGTGTGTGTGTGTGTGTGTGTGTGTGTGTGTGTGTGTGTGTGTGTGTGTGTGTGTGTGTGTGTGTGTGTGTGTGTGTGTGTGTGTGTGTGTGTGTGTGTGTGTGTGTGTGTGTGTGTGTGTGTGTGTGTGTGTGTGTGTGTGTGTGTGTGTGTGTGTGTGTGTGTGTGTGTGTGTAAAATGCTGTAATGATGTAGTAATGTTGTTGACCTTGTCATTTATGTAATTATATGACTGAATGGCATGTTGTTCGAATAAGAACAACTCTGTTATAGCATGTTAAAATAAAAAGTTTCAACTTTGAACTGATTTGTAAGCTTATATAAACCAGTGGTAGAGATAGCAAAATAGCAGTTACGGTAGTCCCTCTTTTGAGAGATCACCCTAAAATCTGACAAAAAGCGGTCTCCCAAAAGAGGTGGTCTTCCAGAAGAGGAAGTTGGGGAATAGGTGTGGTCAAAAAATTTATATCATGACGATAAAAAAGTGTATACATATATTTATATAGTTCATTATAGTTCAGGAGGTTTAAGATTTTATTGAAATCAGATTTTTTTAGTATGCGGTATTATTAGTCGAATCTAGCAGAGCCCCCTATAAAATAGCTTGATTTTTTAAAATAAATTCCAATAAATCTGTCTTGACATCATGAACAAGAGTAAAATGTCATAGAGATGTTTGGTTGCCATTAAAACAACACCTAAAATCAAAGTATTTGTATTCCTAGACATGTTTAGAAGACTGCAGATTAAAATGTGCCTAAACCATAACATCTGCAAATCATAAGGGTCACACTTCGTAAACAAGTATATATAAGTGTTTTGGGTTTTTATAGTGGATTTAAAATTTTATCATTGGGGTGGTGGTAGGTTTTTCAAAAGAGGAGGTCTTCTAAAAGAGGTAAGTTTATACAGCGAATGCATCTTACATGAAGAAAGCATTCTCTCAAAAGAGGTGGTCTTCCAATGGAGGGGTCTCTCAATGGAGTGACTACTATATAATATTGTAACCACTGTCTGGCTATAAACTGGCATGTTTGCTCCTAGATTTTGGTATGTATCTCTCTGTAAAAGTTGGCAACACAAGTAAGCAGCTTATTTGCTATTCAAGTTCACACAAGATCCTACAGAATGGTGTACCATTTCATTTCTCTCAGCTACTTATTGTGATCCAGTAGATAGAACATGACAACAACAAAAAAACAACCAGGCAGAATAAGGTTTTCAGATACCATGATCATCTTATTTGATGGTTGGTTCCAATTACAAGGCAAAATAGCTCTATCATTTAACTCAGCATGATTGACACCTAAATAACAGTTAACTACTACTTAATTTGGGAATCTTATGTGTCCCAACTAGCAGTATGACATCTGGAAGTTTCTACTCCTTTCTAACTTTCTTGGTAATTTAGATATCTTCCTGTCTGATGCAGGTATATTTTCAGAGTCAATCACATTATCTTTAAATATCATCTCTTATCACCAGTGTCACTTATAAGGTT
>OZ017791.1:4962275-5009973 GCA_963969325.1 Lycopodina hypogea | reverse complement strand
CTAGCTCTCAATGAATCGTATTGAATAACGATGCAGTGACATTAGTTGCTGGCAAAAACCGAGCTAGTTACAAATTGTGGGGGGGCTATTTTAAACTTTTTTTCTTGATAACCATGCAGCTTGCTATTTATTTCAGGGGTTACCAATTTGTATAAGGGGGAAACAATTCCAGCAAGAAGAACATTATGTTCTCAATTTTACAATTTTGTCTGCAATTTATCAACTGAACTATGTCTTCATTAAAATAGCTACAGGGTAAGATAACTTTACATGCACTGCTAGATTTGTTTAGCTAAACCAATTTAAAGGTTAGCTACTTCTCCAGGCAAAGCAGTCAATTGAAGAAATTCACAAACTAGAAATTTTGGCACAGTCATCTAATTAAACTAGCAGGAAACCTGCACTGTGGACTATTTACCTGTGGCACAGCACACACAAGCCTAGGAACACTTGGAATGGTGGTGTTGGTGGTGGGGGTGGGGGTGGATACATACCCAAGTTTTGCTCAAGAATGGATTTTAACTTAATTGTTTACTGTTTGGAAGTACCAAAGTTTGTTGTTACAACTAATTGGTTACAACTAAGCCCTTTACTATATGGAAACCCTGTGGTTATAACTAGTACTTTTACTGTATGGAACCCAAAAGTTATAAATCTTATCACTACTTTAACTTCATCTTAAGTGTTTTAAATAAATATTTTGTTTGGTGTAAACATTACTTTTCAATAAATATTACAGTAATTTTTTGCCACAGGTTTTAGTGGGACCGATCTTGTTTAAAGTCTGACCACCTGCAGTAACAAACTTGTTCAGTTTACTTAGTGCAACATGTTGGGATGATTGACCCCAATATCATTAATCAAACAAACTGATACAATTAATGAACACTTTTGTAAAGTAATAATCATTTTTAGCAGTGTAAACAACTTTCTGTGGGTGTGGCTAATAATCATTTCCCTCCCCCCCCCCCCCCCCCCCCACCTCCAAAAAAAACCCATAGCCATATCCACAGGAATAATAATAACAGTACTCTTCAGGTCATGTGGGGACCACATGCCAAATTTCATTGAACTGGTCATTCATTAGAGTCTTCCAGGACTATTATGTCACCAAACCACACCCCTTTGACAAAACCACATCCATTGATACCCGATTGGAATAAAAACTTCATGAAGACATGCAGTGAGGGGCCCTAATCAATCCTGGAATGTTTTGTAAAGATCCTCCAGTGGTTTGGAAGGAGTCAGAGTCCTCACATAGAGTCAGATAGACAGACACCAGAAATCGTGAAGTATAGTAAGATATCGCCATTACTTAGCTTGCCCTGAGGTTAGAGCATTAATCAAAAAAAAATTTTTTTTGTGTGTGCTCCTATGTGTTATAAAATGTAACCTATTAATTGACTGCATATTTTATCACTAATGCATTCATTGTCTTGGGGCTCTCAGAGATTTACTTGAAAGTGATTAGCCAGGTACAATTACATAAATTAATGGCTATATACTTGAATTTAAATATCCAAGTTATATATCATATGTATTAAGGTGCTTAAAAGTATGAATCATAGGTTTGGAAAGACCTAGTTAGTATATGTATTGTTTTAAAGTGTATATTTACAAATGCATTATATTAAATATAGAACTTGCAACTAGCCAAAGTGATTAATATATTTAATCAAACTTGTGACTATTATTTTTGATGCTGATTTGTTTAGTTATATATTTAATATGTATGTATATATTTTTTAAATGATAAAAAATTGCAGATATGAATTTAGCTTAGTATCACTTTTATCACTATTTATTTCATACTTGCAGTGTTGCCTTTACAGTTGGTGTCCTGGTGTACCTTTTTATTGGTCCTCCTGAGTGCCTGGATGACAATGGAAATGGTGAAAGCATCCCTCCATTCCTCTATGGCTCCCTTTTTGCATTTGTTATTGTCCTCACTCTTTCAATTCTGAATGAAAACATCATTTTCTCTATCAGCATCAAGGGAAACATTATGGACACTAGAAACAAACGCAAGTACCTCATATACTGGCTTTTCTTGAGAGTAGTATTGATCAGCATTGAAACAATAGGGATTCTGGTTTGCATGATTGCTGTTTTTGGACCGGCTCCATATGCAGCTGGGGCTCTTGTGTGTGAGGAATATCATGATGGTCCTCTTGTGTTTGCTAAAGTTATCGTGGTGGTGATGTTGGTGACTCAGCTTGTTTATACAATAGGGTTCTTTATATTCATGGATCCACTGGGCATTTGTTGTTCCCCAAGTATTATGCAAGATATGAACAGGTCCGAGAATTATGCTACAAAATCAAGAAAGGAAATGGAAGAAGAGGAAAACTCTTATGCAAAGAACGATAGATTGGGGCACTTGCATCGAAGTAGCTTTGGCTACAGGAAGGTGTTCGGCAAAGTAAAGGGTATCCTGTGTTGTCTTGATGCAAATGGTAATAGATCAAGAAAGACAGCAATGCAAGAAATGGCCCTTGCTCTCCACACACTCTTCAGTGAAGATAATTGGGTTCCATCTGATTTAGTTGCAGGATTAATTATGGTCAGCCGATATCAGAGGTCCAAGAAAGAAGCCTGCTTACCTTGTATTGTAGGTGGGATGAAGTGCCCATGCTCATACGAGGAATTAAAGAAGGTATTGTTTAATTGCTGTCTTGCTTAATTGATTAAGTGTGAGTGGAAGGAATTGGGCAGGGAAAAGGGGAGGGGCAACGTTACAGAAGGGAGAAAATGATGGAAGTTGATTAAAAATTTATTGAAGCGATTTTTAAAACATATATATTTTATATATTATGGAATATTAATATGTAAAATATGTTATTAGTACATAATTAAGATTTCTGATGAAATATATTTTATTGCGACAATTCTTTACTGCAGTGCTTTGATAAGTAGATAATACAAATTTTAATCATTAAACATTAATTTGTGATATTGGTAAGGTGGAAATGCCTGACTGCTGAATGAGTCATGTCTTGATAACTCTGTCTTTGGAAAGCCAAGAAAATTCCTTAAATTTTTTAGAATCCGCAGAGAAGTGGAGCGAATCTGCTCTTGTGGTCAACCTGATGGTAAAATGATGAGAAATAATATTTCAGAAGTGTACTGCTATGATAAATTTCATGTAATTCAACAGAACAACCTTATTGCTTATAAAGAGACAGACACCTAATTAACAATAGAATGATTTTTTTACAACTTATTAATTGAAAATGTATAGACTTCATCAAATATATATATATATTTTTAAAATTCACTAAAGTTCTTATGACAGTGGTGACATTTAATGGAAGTATGTGTGGTGTTATGTATATAGACAAGCATGTGCACACTTAAGGGACCCATATATGTGTTCCCTCAAACATTAGCATTTTTTCTAATCCAACTCATTTGTTCAGTTTTGCTGTCTATGTGGCTGAACTGATCCAGACTAAACTAGCCATGATGGCTCATGGTCAACAATGCATGATATTCTTTATCTTTACATCACTATTCATTGTCTTATGATTAGTAAATTACATATTTGACGTTGTTTTACATAATACAATTTAATAGTGAATTGACTCAAGTGACTTTTATGATATGACTGTATGCATGCAGGGAGATATTTCTCAACCTCACACAACTGAAAATAAGACTATATACATCAATTTGGATATCTATTGTTTAAATTTTTTGTAGTCTGCTAATCCTCTGATGGAAAGACACAAAACAAAATTTAATGAATTTTCTTTTCCTATTCAGTCTTAATACTTCCTGAAGATTATCCGTATGATGCCTAACCATTATATCAGAAAACTCTAATACTAGGATCAAGGTCTATGTCTATATTTACAGTTACTTAAAAAAAATTCTTTAAGAAAAAAAAGGAGCTAAATCATGATTTTTAAAAAAGAAATCACTGATAGAACAAATTCAAACAAATTTCATTGTCAACTTCATCAAATTGATGTGCATATAACTGATTCAACCTGTTAAAATCTCTGAAAAAAATATTAAAATTATTACCTTTTCAATCTGTGATTATAAAGTTGTAAAATGGTGTCTTTACATGTGTATAATTAAATAATATTTGAGTTTATAGTGATGTTTTTTTCTCCCATTTTTAATACCAATAGCTGACATTCCGCCAGATGCCTGGTAACCAAAAGCCACCAGGATATATTGATTCTGAGCCAGTCAGAGACTTTGATGCATCCAGAGTGGTGAGGAGTACAAGGAAACACAGGAACTTTTAATTAAAATTATGGTTTATCATATTTTTAGAAATTTTTCAAGTGCAGTAGAAACACAACATTTCCATTTGATAGGCTGTATTAAATACAGTATAGACATAAGGTATCCCAAAATCTACAAATATATTTCATGAGATTTAGTGCATATACTAATGTACTGTTTAACATGTAAGGTGTTTTAAATAGGTATGGTTTAAAGATGGCAACTATCACCTTAGTTGGCAATATTATTGTGTTATTGTTGTCATTTTAGTTAATGCATGTTTTTAACATTGTATTTAAAATATCCATTTAGATGATTGGGTTATTGTTGAAATTAAACCAATGTTGATTGGCAAAAAATAGTGCAGAGTATAAGAAAAAGGAATAATCACCAATTTATAATTATACATATTTAAAAAATGTAAAAAAAAAAATGTGTAGATTGTAACTGGAAAACATGACTTTTGCAATAGTGCACCAGTTTACACACATAAAAGTATTGTTCCTGTTTCTAACCCATCTTTCATCCCCATTTCCTATTAAATCAAGGAAAATATGGTAGAGTTTCATAAAGTTGTAAAGATTTCTTAGATTCTACATTAGAGTCATTGAATGCACCACAATATCAGCTTATCCACACCTCTAAGTCTCACTTATTGGAACAGGGACACACATAGCTGAGTCAAGTATCTTAATTAAAAAGTATGCTGGATTGGGTGGGTAAGGCATAATCTGTGTTGATACATGTAGTTTGTCTTCTCTGGTGGTAGAAAGCTTTTAACACTCTTGCTGCACTCATGCCAGTTGTGAAGTAACAATGTGGCCATTAGGGGGGTATCCAGAGTTTGATCAAGGTAGTTCATTTTTTTCAAAATTTTTAAATTTAATTAACCACTCCCATTATCATCACAAAACACTTACTCGATTAAGTAAAATACATATTGAGTCATTTTCTTTGATATTTGTGAAGTAAGTACTATAGAACCTCTTTCTGTATAATCATGATAAAAAATTTGAACCCTTTTCCCATACCAGGGGGGTAATGGGGCAACTTTTGATAGTTAAAAATTTTTTTTTTTATTATTGCCACACATCCATGGACAGAATCAGTGAAGTTTTACTGAAATTTATTCATTTATTACAGAGCAATATATGAACACAAATACAGGATTATTACTATAGCTTCCTTAGGAAAGGGATCTAATCTTAGGCCAACTAACCACCCCAGAATCCAGAAAATGAGCTCAACCAACCCTCCCCCCTCCCCCCTGGATCCCAACCAGGGGTCATTTCACGACTTCACTATTGTCTACTGGTAAAGGGTTAGTTTGTTGACTCTGCTAGACAACAGACCACATGGCCAAGTCATTGCACATGGAGCAGTTGAGCTTGTAGCTTAGCTATTTGTATCTGAAATCTATGGCCATATGTGAGCTCAACTAATGGTTTCTACTGTACTTATCTTTCACCATCAAAAGTAAATGAACTCAGGTCAGCTGGTGTTGGTATTGATTCACTTATTGTCTTCCTATCCTGGAACACAGTAGTGATTCATGGCTTAAAGTCTTAGGAACATCTTGCAGCAGCTCTGGATATTTTGGATAGATAAGATCCATTGAGTGGTGGAAATCCTATGAGAAGAATGCTAGATTACCAAACTGGACTCACACATAAATTTTGGTGCAGCTTAGTTACGGGGCAGGAATCTTCTTTGGAGGATTACTTACAACTTTATGCTAAATTTAGGTACAACTATTGATAATAATGATAACTGTTAAAATGTTTCAAATCTTGAATTGCCTGATATATAGCATTCTCATTTTAATAGTGGAAAAATTGTGTTTGTAAATGAAAAGAAATTAGCTAGATTGAATAAAAGTAAATATCAGGAGAATGAAAGAAAAGAAAATTAGGCAGAAATTCAAGCATTATCCATCAAGGCCTAACCATGATTTTAAGGTTATTTCATTTAGCACAGTTATAGAACCCAATACATTGTTGAAACATTTGAGATAGAAAAGTTTTATTCGTAACCTTTTGTCTGCATATGTATTAAATACAAAAACTTCTGTTTGGTATGCATATTTGTGCTACAAATTAAATAAAGGAGTGTTTCATGAACAATTTCATGATGTTCATGCTTGTATATGTGCAGGAAGAGAGGCTTCTTTTGGAGGATCTTGTTCACTACATGCGCTATGCTATGGGAATCTATGGTTGGCCACTTCATGTCTTTGACAAGCCTTGCTGTGGAATCTGTGAACTATGCTCTGTGACATGGTGAGATACACAGAGTGAACATTTTGCACAAGAAATAAAATAATTACATAGAAATTACATGCAGTAACAAGTATTAAAAAAGTATATTTAAGTTTAATATATTTTCCACACACTCAGAACATGTTGTTTTTTTTTACCTCTTCACACAATTAATTGCTCTTCTTGACATTTTCCCACATTTTCCCTCTCTTTTCTCTTCCTACTGCTCCTCCCCCCCCCTCCCTCTTCATCTTCCCATCCACTCAACTTCCATTTTTCTTTGTTTTCTTGGGCATTCTTCCACCTCCAACCTCAATTTTTTTGGTCACACTGTCATCAGCTGTCTCTGTAATTTCCGATGTTGTCATCCACTGACTCACTCTGACCCAGACACGGGGGTTGCTCGAGTGGCACTAGATGACTGCTGCATGAGTGGACTGGGTACTGTCAGACTGCGCTCGAGGATCAATGAATCGCATGTACTCTACATCTTCTATGAGAACAAGGTATGTACGTACATGATAGATACTATATAATTGAGCAACATCGAGAATATTAAATCACACTCCAAAATTAATGTAACACTTCATTGAAATTTAATAGTATAGAGCTATTATTTCTAATATTAGCAGTTATTATAGTTATGTCCCAATCTCCTATTCATAACCTCCTAATAAATTTAAGCTGGACTCAAAGTACTACCACAATAATTCAACTAAACACCCTCAAACAACGTGACACTACTTTTGGATGACAGAAGTATATAGTTGCTATAAAGGGGCTTTTGGGGACCTAAAAAGTGATTTTGGGGCTGAAAATTTGAATCATTTCTCATCATTATTTCAAGCTAGAAAAATGCCTAACAAGTTATAAATCTAATATATTGCTATTTAACACCTACGGGGAACTATTCTCCCAACCATCTAGCTACTTCTTGAAACAGTACAGTAACCAATAATTGGAGACTTTCTTTTCTAGTTGCAAAAGCATTAAACTCTGACTCACATTTATTTTTATGTTTCACTTTTATCATGATCACATATTAATATAAAAACCCATTCTGTGTTCATTATCATTAGGTATTCCAAGCACCTTTTAGCATCTGTTGTGATAGCAACCGGCGAGCCATTGTCTTGACTGTGAGGGGGACACTATCTATTCAGGATGCAATGACAGACCTTAGTGTCTCAATGGTTGATGTGGAGGAGAAGTATAGAAACCCCTATGTTCAAGGAAGTCAACTTATCCACATTGTAAGTTACTTGATAAATGTAGGATATTGTTAAATCAATTGTTTCTATTGAAGCTGTTTTAATAAATTACCGTTTATTCCTTCAAACATCATAAAATCAAAGGGAAACATGCATGCTCAGCATTATATCTATATGCTAGTGTTACCTGTACTGATCAGTGCAATGTGCATTGGTCAATTTGTAAACACGTTTGCCAATATCTTTCATGTGTGACCAGAGGTTATTGATAGAAGATTTATTAATTATTGTGTCCATTTTAAGAAAGGTACATTGTATTAATTATCCTATAATATTTGGAGAATTAGTGTTACCAAACGAAACTTATTTATGATAGATATACATTATGAGCTAATACTCCCTACCCAGGGCATGTATATCACAGCCAAATACATCTATGATAAACTGGAGTCCCAGCAGCTGCTAACCCATGCCTTCCAGGGAAAGCACAAGGACTACTGCCTGGTGATCACTGGCCACTCCCTGGGGGCAGGAGTGGCCAGTGTGCTGAGTGTCATGCTGAAGCCTTACTACCCTGACCTCAGATGCTATGCCTTCTCCCCTCCTGGGTGCATCTTCAGGTAAGGATAATCATGCATACACAGTCATGTTAACATGAAAATAAGTGAAGTTACCCTGTAATAAGATTTTTATTATCACTAAATCCTACCTGATTTTTTTGTGCATGTTTTTTTTTTTTTTTTTTTTTTTTTTTTGTTTGCAGCTTTCCATTGGCGCAATATTCCAAGGACTTTATTACATCTGTTGTCTTGGGAAATGACATGGTAGCAAGGTATATCTTAAAATTAATTCATGTGATTCACTATCTATCATAACCTTTAAGAGAGATTCTAACCAGTGGTATTAGTGGTGTGTTAGTGTGCCTGTGAAGGACAATTTCTACAATACTCGAAAAAATTGACTTTTTCTATCTTTAAATAAAGAAAAAAAAAGAAAAAAAAAAGAAATATTGAAATAAAAATTTTTTTTTATCAACTTCATTTATGAAAGAAAACTGGTTTTGAGTTCTCTTTGAAGTGTATTCATAGCCATACCTGATTACATGTTTCCAGAATATATGTCCATAATGAGGTGGTTGACAGGAATAAATTTCATTATAAAATAACTGGTTGTAATATAAAAAGTATCTTTTACTGGAATAATGATCATTAACAAAATCAAAAAAGAAAAGAAAAAAAAGAGATAAAACATAAATCAGATGCATGTTGTGTTAGTTATAAAAGTGATATGAAGGATTTACAAAATGTATACAAAAAGTTAACTTCACTCTGATTATTACTTTTTGCAATATGCTCAACCAATTTTTTTTTAAGATGGCCATTTGTATGTCAACACTTTTTTTTTAATAGTTCCTTATTGCTTAAAAAAGAGAGAGTTTCTGATCAGCTTAAATGGACTAAAGCATCTTACATACTATAATAAACTAACTTCAGTGAAAGAAATTGTATAGCAATCTAAAGTATACTGTGTATAGTAACACACTAATATGCCAAAAGTATAAATGAATATTGGAAAAAATGAGAACAAAAATTAAGTTTGATGATGAATTATATTAAAATTCATCGTTGTGACTACATATTTTACTGCCTGTTTCATCTTTATCTGAGCTTGTTTCTTTTTCTTCTTTGCTCTTACTTATGCTCTGCAATCCTCACAGTTCAACTCAAACTGAAGCCTTCTTAGTTGTATATATGCTAGCACTTCCATGATTTTGTTTGTGGCATTTACAATTTAATTTTATTACAGAGTCAGTTAAATTCTTACAACATTGACTGGGAACAAACTAGCTAACTTGTCCATTGGGAAGTTATTGTAAACATATTTCTGACATTTCAGTTTTTTTTTTCTAACTGCCATTAGACTACCTTACATAGTGGTTGGTAAAAGTAGCTTATAATTTCAGCTTAAAAATTTATTGCTATAAATTATAGTTGTATTACTTTGTGCTCAATAAATATATTCATTAATTATTTTTGATATTTTATTTTCCTTTTTTCCATTTATATTCACACCATAAAATATTTACTCCACCTCCATCATCCGATTGAATAACTATAATCTATTCTTGCAATATCCTATGCAGGATTACCTTCCGTTCTCTTCTGTACCTCAAGAGGCAGATTGAGTTTCTGATCAAACATTGCCAATCACCAAAGTTTGATGTAATCTTTCGCCCTCGAATTCTCAAGCATCTTCCTCTGGTTATCCGAAATTGTGTATTTGGGGACACGAAAGATCCCTTCATGGACCCAAGCAAATTTCATGATGAGATTGAGAATAGGATAAAAGGGACCACCGCTGTAGTCCCAAAAATGAGTTTCCAAGATGTAGTGGGAAAATATCAGACTGCAAAAAAGTATTTTGGAAAATGGTTAGCGTTTTAATATAGTTTATGTTGCATATGAATCAATTCTCGCTTGAGAGGAGTATAGAAGCTAAAGATTATAAATGTGTACTACTTAAAGCAGTGGGGTTTAATCAATATAGAGTAGCTGTTATTTAAGTTACTTAATTTGACTGGTTTAGTTAGCACAGTGAAACTGCCCTAAATGGACTCTCTGAAATTGGGACAACCTCTATTCAATGGACAAAGAGTAAAGCACTGATTGATTCTCTACAAGACAAAAGCTGGGGCAGCTTTCAGTAAATCCAGTGAAATGGACCTCTATGAAGCGGACCAAAGCCATGCCCCCAGCCTTTTTGTGAAATTGAAAAACTAAAGTCAAGAATAAAGATACACACACTAAATTAGGCTCATGACTTTTGTTAAGTGAGTTTCATGATTCTCGCTAAGTGAGGATCTTGACTCTAGAAGATTCTCCACCAGTTCCTTTAGTCTCTCAATGTAGGACTTTGGTCCCTACAGCCTGTAGGTATATGGAGATTCCAGGGAAAAACTAGCAATTCTGTTCATGTCTTTGTAGCCAATCCCTTGTTGATCTTTCTGTGTAAAAACAACACAGTAATTGTTAGTATTTCTCCACGAAACCAAAAAAGGGCATATTCAATTTTCTTTATTTAAAGGAAAGGGATATAAAAAAGGGCTGCTAATACTGATTCTATTGCTACTTGTTAGGTAATTAAATGATGATATTCATCTATACTTGATTATATTGGCAAATAGTATAATCTTCATTATCTCTCAATGATATAATTAGTCTAAAATAGGATTAATCCTATTTTAAAATTAATTTATAAATTTCTTAATTTGAAGGATTACATTAAGCATAAGAAGTGTCCCTTCCATCAGTGGGAAGCAATGAAGTGTGTTATCATATTTCCCTAATCCCCCAAAGGATATTAGGGAACAGTTTTCACAGTCTCGTGCTTTTTAAAATAGAAAAACAGAGTTGAATAGACCAGTATGAAACTTCACTCTAAGAGTGTCTGGCTTGGAATGGTGTCATGGAAAATTCTGTTGTAGTAAAACATTTGATGTTGAAACTGCAGCATTTTATAAAAACATGCAACACATGCACAGTGAAAACAAAATTATTTAGTTGACCTGCAAATGAATATTAAATCTGTGCTGTCTTATATAGACTGCCAGAAAGATAGGAAAAGTAGGTTCTTGTATCACAATTTCACTATTTTGAGAGATATCCTCTTCTCAAGGGTTGCATTTGTGTAGGTACACTATAGAGAGAGCCACCCTTATTTCAGAGAGGCAGTTGGAGAATTAATGGGATTTGTATCATTTATCAATCCCACCAATTGAGATAAAGATGGACTACGCACACATCATTTACAGTGAACCCAACCTATACCAGCCTAATATTCATTCCTACCTGTACTTCAATAGGAAAAATAAAGCCAAAAAGGTGAACGATTCTCTTCATGGTTTCATTAAGGGAGTGGAAGAAGGGATACTAGTGGCTTCTTTTCCACCTGGCAAGATTGTTCACATCGACATAAAGTACTCCAAAAAGCCTTGGTGAGTTTAATTTTTTTTTTTCAATCTCATTATTTTTAATTAAGTTTACACTGACAAATTTAGCTTAAAATGAAAATAGAGGTGAGAGTCTGAACTATGGACACTAGATGAGAAAGTCTTCTGTTGTCTGTATATAGATTATTCTCTATCAGAGACTTATCTTTCTTTGATTGTATCCCCTGACCATAGTATTTTATTCATATATTCTATAACTCTATAACTTTAACCCAGCATGTTGAATTGTTCAAGTCAAATATGAATCCTTTAAAATGGTGTTTCAAAATGGTCTCTGTGTATTGAAACATTTCTAAAGCATTATCACCATACCCTCTACTTATAAAAAAAGTTCCACACTTCTTCAAGAACCAGTACTGCTAGAGAACTATTTATCTTGTGAATGAAATTATTCAATCTCAGTACAGGAGAAACCAATTGATTCCTGACATTAAAACATGATCAACTAATATCCAATCACCAAAATATCAAATTCTTAGTCAAAAAATTGTAACAAACCCTGCTTCCTGATTTATAACATGGAAGATACTTGAGGGTGAATTCAATAAGAAAAAGCTGTATTGTGGTAATTATAGAGTATAAAGTTTTATTTCTTGACTTGAGTTCACTAAATCACTCACAACAAACCTAAAAATATCTACAATGCTAATACATTTATTTGAAATTATTCATAAATACACTGGACACACATAATAAAGTTATTGTGGTTTAGTCCATTTTACCAAGGGCTTCAAACACAAACACAAAATATGAGTCCATTTCCTCCTCTTTATTGACAATGGTTATTAGCTCACGACAAACGACAAACGCATAACTAAGATCCTAATCAAGTCAATGTAGATGTAGTTTAATAATAACCATTAAAAATGATGACATTTAAATAAAGAAGGTCAATAATAGTTTTCAGTGCAGGAAGATAAAAAGTTTAAAAGTACTCCAAAATATTGAATGCATCTGGCTAAAGGAAAAAAAGGAAAGATTTAAAGCACTCTTGCTCTGAATTATCATTAATTGTGAGAAGATTGCTGTGTAGGTCTCAACTCTATTGGATTGAGCATCTGTCATGGGGTCACCCCAATTAAAAAAATATAATGTCAAAAACCATGTGTGTGTGAATAGATATAAAAATTATACTATAGGATTTCTCTTGACTGGGATATAGAGAGCATAATAATTTGGATCCCTATTTCCACTGGTCCACATGTAATATCCTGGGATCTACCACAGATTGTGTTTGAGTTTCCTGCCATGTATGCATTTGCCTCAGGTGGGGCTCAAACTCATGAGCATCTGCTCATGAGGTGAGAGCTCTACCAGCAAAGATACCACAGCACATCCAGGACCAGAGAGTCAGATCGGCTCTTTAGCAGCATGTGCTTTGAAAATAAGCTTTTTTATATAAACTATTCTACATGGACTGATAAACTAAATAATACACACATTGCAAATGGCAGGGTAAGCAAGGTTGGTTACCATCTCACACACCTTGGTATTGTAGGAGAATCTTGCCTATGAAATAGAAATATTGTATGGAGTAATCATTGTGACTTGCAAAATTATCAGAGAAGGTAATACTGTGACTTATTATGATTTACAGGCTGCTTCGCTATTGCTATCCTGACACTATAAACCTTCGTTATGTCAGTGGTGAAGATTTATGTGTGATAGTGGTGGATCGAGGCCTTGTAGATGACCACCTTCCTAACAATGTCCTCAAGGCACTCATACGCTGTCAGGAAGAGATTGTTGGCAGCCGATATAACACTGATGAGGTCCAGTTGCTCAGGGAGACACAGAAGGAAATTATAAATAGAGAAATCTGTGAGGCACTGTTATTTTTATAGAGATATTCCTCTATAATATTCCACTATAGACTAATTCTGCAGAGGCCAAAAAATATCAGAATTAAATTTAATTAAAAAAAAAACATTTTTATTAATGGTCTGAATAATTTTTATCCCTGGGGTACAATGTGTGTTTAATTTTCTACTATCTTGATTTATTCCCTATCTCTATATATATTGACTTGGTATAAAATGGAAAAATTGTCATAACTATTAATCCAACTAAGAGATGAAGAAAATTCTCTCAAGTTATTATGGTCACTTATTCATCACATATTTGTAATTCCTCCTAAATCTGTACTGGAATTAATATTGTGACAATGACATTCCCTCTTTTTTTTTCTACAGCTCAGCGAAAACCTTTTGGGGAAGTGGTAAAAAGTGAAGTAGTACCTGATAATCACACTTCACCACTACTTCTAGGATCGTCCAGTTTGGCAAAGGTTGATTCACTACCCTCTTCCATGCAGTACAGGAAGATGATTGATTCCCCATCACAGAGCTCCAATTCCAGTGATTTACCCATGTTAAATCCAATTCCACAACCCAAAGAGAGTGTGCCTTCAACTTCTTTGCAAAATTTTTCTGAAATAGGGCCTCAAAGTGTACTGGTGGAGATATATTTAGATTAAAAACTTCATCTTTATCCATTTTATTTTGGATAGAACTATATGTATAAAAACAGACCAATTAATATGATTTTCAACATAAATAATACTTTTAACATGTGACACTTGTGTGTTATTAACTCTTGGTTCAGTTAAAATATATTTCTGTACAATTACTGTATGAACAATAAGTGGATGCCCTGCTCTTCAGTGGTCTGGCAGGAGCACCTTTTTAAAAAGGTGGTTTAATTATATCTCCAGATTTTCCACCTCCTTTTATTCAATATATTGTTCTCAATTGACAAAAAAAAAAAAAAAAAAAAAAAAAAAAAAAAAATAATAATAAAATAAATAAATAAATAAATAAATAAATAAATAAATAAATAAATAAATAAATAAAATAATAATAATAATAATAATAATAATAATAAAAAGAATATTATAATTACTGTTGACAAACAACTAAGCTAAGATAAGAGTATTATTATACAAGTAATGGGTATGTGCATTCTGTTATAGACAACTTTGCTATTGCACCTATTTTCCAAATGTCCCTGAAAGAAAACAATAATCCATTTCTTCTTACAGTTGTCCATCTATACATATATATATATACTAGTAAGAAAACATTTGTAAATAAATGAGAAAAAAAACAACAAAAGAACAAACTAGAAGTCATTCAAGGATGGAATCCCACAGGCTTCTATGTATATTCCTACTTTTTTTTTTGCTGCTGTTGTAGAGGTTTACATGTTTCACAGTTTTACTGACCTCATTTAGGGTATTTTAGGGGGACTGGTTTGTAGGGTAAGTAAACCATTCAAACAATTGTAATAACTAATTAGGAATGTGAAATTTAAAGATAGACAACAAAAAAATACAGAATTCAAAAATTATATTATTTAAAAGCCATCTTCCACCTTCATAAAGTGCTCACACCAAATTTTATTCAAATTGGCCCAACAGGTTCTCTCAATCCTAGTGGTTATAGTATAGAAAGTGGAAAGACAGACACAAAAAAAAAAACAAAACACACACACACACACACTCACACACCTGGGGAAAACAAAATATGCTTTCACTAAATGAAGCTGTGGGGGAAAAATAAGAACAAGCTTGAAATGTATCAAGCATAACCCTCTTGAATATTTTTGAATTTCCCATATTTTTGGAATCCCATATTTTTTTTTTGAATTTTCTATATTTTTGGTATCTGAGGAAGTGTCACAAGAAAAAAAAAAGAAAAACCAAAAAAAAACAAAACAAGAAGATCATGATTGAAGATCAGGGGTTGAACCAGGGACTTTAGAACTGGAAAATCTGAGGAAGTGTCTCAGGAAGAATGCAAACACCAACAAAGTAACTTTAAGACCCTGTGAGTTCCTGGAGCTGAGGGTAAAAATGATAAGTGGCTTAAAAAGAAGGGAAGAAGCCTACTATACCAGCTGTCCCCCTGGGTATGCATTTTTAAAAATTAAAATTAAAAAAAAGTCCAGAAATTAAAATGCTTCCACAGACCCAGGGCTACCAGATGGACATTTACAATGCCAAATTCTAGAAATTGGCATTTTTTAAAACCCCAAGGGCGGTTTAAAAGAAATAAACCCCCACTCCCCCCTTCCCTCCAAATTTTGGGGCATTTTTTAAAGTTTGCTAGTAAATGGCAATATCATTATGCTACTGATCCACTTTATTCTGTATCTGAGAAATGAAAGATCTTGCACTGCTTGCAATAGCCAGCATGGCTTCATAAGGTCACACTAATAATGCTTAATATAGAAAACTATATGAAGAATGAAGTGTGTGTGTGTGTGTGTGTGTGTGTGTGTGTGTGTGTGTGTGTGTGTGTGTGTGTGTGTGTGTGTGTGTGTGCAAACTCTTCTTGTACTCACCCATTCATGTGTGTGTGTGTGTGTGTGTGTGTGTGTGTGTGTGTGTGTGTGTGTGTGTGTGTGTGTGTGTGTGTGTGTGTGTGTGTTTGTGTGTGTATTCGCTCCTGCATGCAGTGTGTGGTGTGTGGGAAGTCTGGTGGGAAGTCTGGTGGATTCGTGTGGGTGGGTTCATGTAATATGACTGCATAATTTGAGGCAGCTGATGAAGGGTAGTGGGTCGTAACTAGAATATAGTTTTTTTTAAAATTTTTTATATATTTGTTAAAAAGATATAAAAAAATAAAAGAAAGTCTTAAAAGAATAGAAAAAAAGAGTTGATTTTGATCAATTATTTTAGATTCTCCATTAAATTATTAAAGAAATGAGACTGATTTTGTATAAAATAAAAGTTTGATCTTACCTCTACCAAAGTCAATCATCATTTAATTTGTCATTCACATTTAATTTGTCATTCACAAAAGTATAAATCCAACTCTTAAATTTTGCACATGTCACTCAAATATGGTTTATTTTTCAAAACATTTTCCTCTTTCATATGTATATATAAAAATAGCTCTTGAGTTTGCTTGTTTGTTCACATCTATTTTCTGCCACACTGCTCCAATCTATATAAAACCTATATTATTTGATTCTTATCTTTCAGGGATGGTTTGTGGTATAAAATAATTTACTGAAAGGTCAAACAAACAAAAAAAAAAAGAGAGTTGAGAGTCAATATCGGTATATTTTGGGAAAATTTTAAATGAATAAGTAAAGGGTCAACAACTGTAACAACCCCATTTTTAAAATGGTGTTTGAAGGCAAAAAAAAAGGAAGAAAAGTACCATGAGGAGTGAAAGCAGAACTGGAATACTTTGAGAAAGAAGGTTAACCTGGCAGCTATCCCAATTACTAAGCTAAGCTTGAGTCAGTATTAAGTTGTCAACAAGAAGCAACCCTAGCAAATAGTAAAGCTAAAAAATTAAATAAATTAATACAGTATTTGGCAGCCAAACCTACCTAATGTAGGTGTGGCTATGACAAAACCACATCCATTGACACCCATAGATGGTTAATAATGCTCATTCAATTACTTAAGACCTACATGCCAAATTTCAACATGATTGATCCTCCTATCAGTTTTTGGCAGTCAAAACAACTTCCTGTGTATGTGGCTATGATAATACCACACCCACAGGTAGTTAATAACAGTAACCTAGGTACTCACAGATCACATGCCAAATTTCAGCCTGATTGGTCATATGATTAGTTCTTGGCTGTCAAAACAAGTGCCACACCTACATGTGGTTAATAACTCTTACCTGGTTATTTAGAAACTACATACCAAATTGTTGGCCAGATTGGTCTATGATTAGTTCTTGGCAGTTAAAATAACTTTTTGTGGATGTGGCAACAAATAAAACCACACCCACTACATTTATATTTGGTTAATTATGCTCACCTGGTTACAAAAAAGCCACTCAACAATTTTCAACCTGATTGGTCCTCTCATTATTATTTTTTTTTTCGGTCCAAACTACTTCCTGTGGGTACAGCTGTTGTGAAACCACACCCATATGGTTAAAAATACTTGCCTAGTTACTTGGAGACAACTTGCCAAATTTCAGCCTGATTGGTCACATAATATGTTTTTCTGGCAGCCCAAACAACTTCATGTGGGTATGGCTATGACTAAACCACACCTACATGTGATTAATAATGTTCATCTGGATATTTTGAGACCACATGCCAAATTTCAGTCTGTTTGGTCATCTAATTAATTTTGGCCGCCCAAACCACTTCCTGTGGATATGGTTATGGCTAAATCACACCACACACAAGTGATTAATAACACTGAAATATTACTTGGAAACCACATGCCAAATTTCAGCCTAATTAGTCAATAGTTAAGATATGGAGGGCATTATTCACACCAATGCAGAGACCCTTTACCAGTCATAACATGATTGGAGACACTCAATTTGCCCTAAGATGTCTAGTTAACACCTTGAAGAAAAATGACTATAACGTTGTACTCCTCACCATGGTAGAGAATAGAATGGCAAAAGAATCATGTCAATATCGCTACAATTTTGGACTTACGATTTCTCAAAGAAAAGTCTATTTATTATTATGCTAAAACCAGATAAAAATTATCTTTTTATAGTACAAATAATTCTGCTTTAGTGTAGGTGCAAAGTTGAAATATTAATGCAACTATGTTTCTTCCCAAAAGTTTATCTCTGCAAAATTTGTGCAAAAATGTTCCTTTGGAGTAAGTACAGCTGCCAATGCAATGTATTAGGCCTATGGGGATGCTGTATCATTCCTACATAGCAATACTCCCTGATAGATAGGAAACTACCATAGGCCGTTTTGCTCTGACAATCCCAGAATACTGGGGTGAAAGAATGCAATTATGCATATTCACATCCAGAGTGCCTCAGTTGTTACTGTTGGCATGAATGACTCCACCATTTGCTGGCCGGATGTGAACATGATTAATTGCATTCTTCCTCCCCAGTGTTCTGGGATTGTCAGAACAAAACCGCCAATGGCAATTTGCCAGACCCTTATACTACTGCAGTGATTAGGTAAGGGGTCTGGCTACGCAAGACTAAGTGAATGGGAGAATGGGAGCAGTTGGCATAAGTCCATGACAAAGAGTATTTTCAGAACAAACTTTATATTTGAACAAGGTAGTTTATGGTGCATCTTGTGCACTACTTTATTTATCCTATTTTCAGCACACCCCCTGTGGAATACACTGAACTTAAAATAAATTAAAGTTTTATTTTAACATTTACCCCTTCCAATTATATAGAATCATATGAAATCAGTGATCATTCTCCACAAGCTTAAGAATAATGGTGCACAACATAATATTTCGTAAATGGTCATCTAATTTGTCATTTCAAGAGTATAAATCCAACTCTTCATTTTCACAGGTCAATCAAATATAGTTTATTACCTGCAAGCTCCACTGTGGAGTTCACAGGTTCTAAAAGTTACTTTGTTGTTGTTGTTCTTCTGACACTTCCTCAGATAAGCGAAATATTGGAAATTCGCAAAATACATTTAGTATACTTGAATGCTTGTTATATATCCAGCATACACAGAGAACAGGTTATGCTTGTTTTTCAAAACATTTTCCTCCATATGTATATAGAAAAAGCCAAAAAAATAATTACATAAATGTAAGATCTACTCATTTATATTGCATGCTAAATCATAACCGATCTCACAAATATATTTTGAGAATTCATAAGAATAACAACTTCTATAGTGCGTTTTCTTGTTTGTGTAAACATATAGAGAAGAAATAGTAGATCAACAGATATTTTAAAATTACATAATTAGCAATCACTTCCATAATCTTTAAATATATTCAGGCAAAAGCAAACTGTAGCATAATTATGCAAACACAATCGGAGGATAAGGTTTAAAATGGTTTTTAAGTTCATTAACTATTACAATAACTTGGAGTAAATCTTTTCATATTTTCATAGAGTGAATTTGGTTTAATATTGATATTGTTGAATTCTGAATACTTCCACAGGAAGCCTGTTCACCAGCATTACATTACCTCAATTTAAAAAAATTACATTATTGAAAAATCAATGTAATATTTTATCAAATTTGAAATTTATTTACATTATGTCAACAAAATGTATAAAGGAATAAATTGAGTTTAAATTGTCAAAACATTCAAATAAACAACAAAATAGTCAATGAGACTACTACCAAGTGGATCACCTTCTTCTTTGGCACTAACTAAAATATCTCTCTATAGAATATCTATATAATTATAGATGGTCTTACATGTAAATATGTTGGGGGGAAAAACACGATTAAATAACAGCATCCATATCAAATTCATATGGGAAAGAAAATGCACACAAATTATAGTTGGTCACATTGCATAAGGATGATGAAATATCTAGGTCAATGGGTATTTTGCACACCACTTTCTCCATAATTCCTTCAGTTCTCCAATATTTACAACATAAATAAGGTTTACAAATGGAAAAAAGGCTAACACAAAGTATCCCACAGCATCAAGGAAAGGATTGCTCCATTTGTCAACATTAGAACGACTACATGGGTTGCTTGGATTGTGACCTCCCTGCTCACAGATGAAGTATTTCTCAATATTCTCTAGCAACTGTGGAGTGTTTTTAGTATACACTGTTAATCCGGTTACAGATACAAGCTGCACTAGCATGAAGTAGCAGAAAACAGTGAGTAGTTTCTTCTCGGCTGTGCCAAGCTTGAATGATTCGAAGTTCAACGTTTTCTATCATAACAATAAAATATTAAAGTTATTGCATAATATTAACTAATATGCTCCAACTAACCTGCTCTTTCTTTCTTTTTCTTTTTAACTTGTGAACTGACCAGAATATAATGAGGAACATAGTACATCCTAACCCTATGATGATGTCTAGAGGGAGGGCTAAGGAATAGAATACTGCAAATTCATTTGAGCCTATACACAGTAGAGCAGGAAATCTAGGAGATCTGTACCCCAATCCTTCTGTAAAGAAGGTATGCTTTGAAGTGGAATTGTCAGAATGCTCTTGAAGATTAACTGCATCAACAATCACTGAAATTACTATGGAGATTAGTGGAAATAATATTCCAGTTATGACACATATTAAGTAGATATACTTCATCTTGTCAGAAGATGGAAGATGGAATGGAAATACTATTTTCAAAAATAGTATTATAAAATGCCATGTAAACCATATTGCTGCTTGACCAAGAAAATATACAGCAAGAACTCCTGCAGAATAAATCAAAGGGAACAGTAAAACAAAGACAAATACAGTTTTTCTAATCATAGATTATTAAATTAAAAAAAAATGTCATAATAAAATGAAAATTCTTAAATCAGTGAATTTAATACAATGGCTGATGTAAATAATTCACATACAATGAATGAGCTATATTAGAAGATGATGATGATGAAGATAACCATGATGGCAGTGGAGTTCCATTGAGGTTGATTTCCCCCTGTGAAACTTGTTTGCTACTACTTGCTGATGCACTGGAGAGAATTCTTGGTCAATACGATGCACTCTCAGCACATTTTGATGTTGCATATCAGAATGTAAGATGTTATGAGGCTTGGGTTTTGGCTGGAATGTAACAGGATGAACAGAATCTCCTCCTTCTGCAATTTATCTACCCAACTCTCCATGAACTGTGCAGTCAAACAGTGGGAACAATATAAGATTCTGGAGGAGGTTGAACTGTTCTTCATGGCACTTGCTCGGCAACTGTTGAAACCTGCTGTCCTACACATCGGATGATCTCTATACACTTAATCTGGATACAGATTTCTCCTTTCTTCCTCATGAGGCTATTGACTTTGGTGCAAATTTCTTGTCCAAGCTACAAAGATCAAGTCTCCCAGCAGAGATAAAAGTCATGGTGAAATCTGAAGTGCTCCTCTTCCTGAAAGGGATGTTCGTAGGCATGCAAAAAGGATTGCTTGGTAGTATGGCCTTGATCAAGAAGACTAAACAATTCATGCTTTCAAAGTTTCTAGAGAGCAGCCTGGAGAGGAAACATCTGGTTGTACCCTTCTTTGCATAGTTTGATATGGCAATTGCATAAATTGAGGAAAGGTGCCACAACTGATCAGAGTCAAAACTTGGAGCAGCAAAAAGATGCACAACTTTTGGGTGGACGTACACAGTTCTGAAGATGTGGCAGGAAATTTCCCTTTTTAAGTCATATCACAGGGTGTGTTGAAAATAATGTGTCTTCCAAAATTGAATGCAGAGTTGAGACAGTCTTTAGTCAGGTAAATGTCATTAAGACAATCAAGAGATCCAGGATGAAAACTAAGATGCTGGACACAATTTTGTACTGCAAGTTTGGCTAAGAAAGTTTGGCCACATTTTTGATGAATTTGAACCACCCAAGTCAATCCTGATCTACCCATCTGATATCTACAAGACTATAACTACAACAGTGCTGTGATAGGTTTTGTGTATTGAAATATGGTGTGATTTCATTGTGTGTATGATAAATAAAACTGCTTTGATGGTATTAAAATTTGGGGACATTTTTGGGGACTTTTGTATCCTTGGAAATTTTTAGGGATTTTTAGGTCTGAGGTTTAGGGTGTAGGTCCATTAAATAAACTTTCCTAATCATGATTAACCACCAGTAATGTGAAGTTGTAATCTGATCCCATTCCAAAGGATGTTTCTTGAGAAAGCTGTTTTTATGAACAATAAACTAAGTACTGAAGGTGCATCATAATATTTCGTTCAAAAATGGGGCAATGCCTTACATACACGTAAATGCCATCTTCTTTGTGATCCCATGGTACTTTGCCTATGACAAAATAACAATACTGGTTACTGGATACTTCACCCCCAATACTTGGTGAGATGATAAATCTTCAGATGAGAAGATTGATGTGGACATGCTCCAATGCTCAGTTCAGATGTCCAGCATAAACCCTTTGGGACTGATTCGTGTGGGACTGATTCGTGTGGACCAGATCACTAAAACATTATAGCGTACTAATATACTTAAGCTCAAGTCCCAGATCTTGATTCAGTCATAAAGTTGGAGCAATAAAGCAGAATTACATACATAGCTAGATAAGGGGCATTGCACAAGCAATGCTACTCACACTAGGCCATAATAATCTGTTCCTACAATCTCTTTATCATGTTTTGGCATCCAATGACAAGATAGGAGTATCATAGTTCAAATATGTTGCACAAAATACCAAAGATGGATCTAGATATCAGAAAATTTGAAACCACTGTTTGTGTTAAAGTATATTAGGCCCTAATTTATCTGCATGCTTAAAGTGGATGGGTGACTTTTGCAGGTAAAGGAAAGGCAAAGACCCTGAAATTATATTAACCAGGAACCAAAACACATATTTTAAGTAAAGTAAGGAGTAGTACATCTTTCAGGACCTGATAGGAACTTATAGATAAACTAGAAGTATTCATACACCTTCTTATGCTTCCCTAGAATCACCCACAAAATAATGATCTCTGACAGCACCTGTTTGTGCTTAAAAAAGAAGAAATTCAGAGTCAAAAGCTACTCTTTTGGAAGGACTACATAGTCAACCATGTTCTAAAAGCTCTGCATGCTGCTATAGCCAAGCCCTGTAAACAGAGAATGAGAGATGAATAAACCAGGTCAGATGAGCAGCTGGGCATTGTATTGAGATAGCCAGGCTATTTCAATACACTGGCCTGAAACTATACAAAACTGTTTAAAGTATGAATATATGGTAAATAATACCAAATATTCTAATATTGGAAACTGACAGAACTGTGAGAACCAGGTAGATATTAGAAATGAATTGGAATGAATTGATAGGCATGATGGTAGTACAGTAATTAGTTAGAAGATTAGTAGCTATGACAATTAAATATTGAAATATTCAAGCTTAAATTGTTTTATCATTTTTATTTAAAATTGTTAAATACTTAAATTTTATATTAATTAATTAATGTGCTCTATCTTTTTGGGTAATAAAAATAGAGGTCTACAGCCAGTTATCATATTTTTCCTATAGCGCTCAATAACGTTTTAAATTACATCCCCTCAAAAATGATACAGCTTAATCTCTCTGGCATTGGACTATAAAGTATAATCAAACATAGAATATAAAGTAAGTACTGGTCAGCCCTGGATGTAAAATAAAGATTAAAAAGCAAGAAAAATCTCTTGATATATTTAGGTCTAATCTATATGCATTCATTCAATATTTCACTCACCTGATATAACACAAAAAGGGGTCACTTGCTCCATACTCTCAATAAGGTTCATAGATGAGCAGAAAAGATTGTTCCGGTCAACAACATTAAGTATAATAATCAGTGCTAGAAATAAATATATTATTAAATGTTTATTCAGAGCAGTTAAGTATTTAAAAAGTACTTACCTAGAACAAGGAAATCTGTAACCATAAATACAATGAAGATTGATGGAAAAGTAAACCTGTGATATTAATGATAATTATAATTATGCCATAAAAATATTTGATATAAAATAGCATTTAATGCATACAAAAAGTTATTAAAAGATTTTGAACAAGGCTGGAAATTTCCAGCCAAAAACCTGCTCACTTACCATTTAATGTTTTGAATTAATTTCGGGTAAAAAAAAAAAAGAAGAAAAAAAAGGGGGAAAAAGGTGAAAAAACTCAACCATGATCAGGAGTTCAATCAGGGATCTTACCACTGGTTGAAGAAAGTTTTATAACACAACAAAATTCCCCAAAAAAGTAACATTTAGACTCTGCAAACTTGTTAAAGTTTGTGGGTAAAATACATCTTTGTTTGTAATTTTACAGTCATTGTTTATTGTCTAAAATATATTAAACAGTATTATAAGCACATATAATATTAAAAAACTGAATTGCCGAAATTATTTGTGCAAACTATCACCTTCACCTGCCTTGATCTAGACTAAATTTCTTTCATGTTCTCAAATCCACTAGTAATGTTTATCAATAGCTCTATTATAATTTCTTTAAATTTTGTAAATATCATTCTTAGCACATTTATATATCAGAAAATCAATCAACAGTAGGCAAATAATGGATGCACTGGACTCATTGGAAGCTAGCTAATTTATAATTTTTCCCTTCTCTTGGTAATGTAAATAAATGATGTACACAAGAATAATAACTTACATTCTCTTGTATACCAGACAAGATATTATGATTACTGTAATAGATCCAAAAGCTGCTAAGGATGAAGATAGGAGGAGTATTATATCCAAGAATGTAGACCATCTTTTACTATTGTATTGTGTCCAGCTATAACAACTTGGTACACAGATACTGGAACCATTTTCTCTGTAAAAATCTTCAAAGCATTCCAATGTTGTTACAGCAGTTCCATTAAGACCTTGATTTGTTTCTATAGAATATAAATGAAAAAGAGGCATCCAATTATTTAATATATTATGTAGAAAAAGTAAAAAGTATTTATGATGCTAAGTATATCTCAAGGTGTGTTTCCCTAAGAGTTGATCTATCATCATAATAGACATTATCTATTACAGTCTGCATGTAGATGAACATTTGTTTCAATTTTTTTATCATTTGAAGAAATTAATATATGTGAAGATAAATATTTAGTAACATGAGATACAGTAAATTTTGCACCCACTCTTGAGTGTGATAATGAAAATAAATACAAAATATTTTTTTGGGTGGAAATACAAAGCCAAACATTTATATATATATATATATATATATATATATTCAAGTAAGAATACAGTTGTATATTCAAGAAGGCTTGGTCAGAGTAAGTGGGAAGTATATATTTTAAGGCAAAACTGTGTAAATAAAAAGATGCTATTATATTGTGGAAGGATAAATATGGTTCCAATGACAAGTGAGGCTATTCTGGTAATACTATTTCTAATTTTGCTAGAAGGTAAAATCATTCTTTTCGCATATTCTCCCTTGACCAATGTCTTACATAAATATGATTTTAACCATAGACTTCATTAACTATAGTAGAACTATTTATTCTGCAATTACTCTGAGAGAAGAAAAGGAAGAAAGGAAGAGAGAGATGGGAAAAAAGAAAGGAAGACAAAGAAAGAAGAAAGAAAGAAAGAAAAATAGAAAGAAAGCAAGGAAAAAAGAGAGAATAAAATACATAATGGTGAATGAAAGTACTAAAGGTAATCCTCTAACTAATTCAAAATATTGAAGACAGGGAAAGTACAAGAATTACATATTTCTCCTTATTCTAAGCCTTCTGGTACTATGTAAGAATATCACTTAGCACTACTTATTTGAACTAGTGACAGCTCGATATCCATAACTCCAGCTAATACTTCAAATAGTGACAAAAATTTCAATCTAATGCATCCCTTATTCAGATATGCCAAATATAGTTCTGCTAGCAAGTAAAATCTATATCATATTACCACAGTTGTTATATAAACTTTATCCTTCTATGCTGCTACACTGACTATTTTCAACAAAGCTGTATTCAAATTAAATATCCTAATTAATAAAGAAGTCAGAGAACCATATCTAGAATACCAGTTCAAATAGTGATACAATAATTCAATACAATATTTCCCTTTTTAGGATATATCAATTAGTATCTATTTTAACTCAAATCAAATCATGATAGTGTGAATATCTATATCTGGTACATATGCTAAATTTTGATGCTATGTAACATTCATGAAGAAACCCAAGTTAGCCTAAAGCTCATTTCAAGTGTCATACAAGAACAAAACCCAACTTGGTTCCTGTATAACACATCCTAATATACTTCATGGAAGCATAAAGGCTTACTGTGGTTCGATCATTTGCCATCCATTTTCTGCTCGTCTGTGCTATGTACCTTGTTGCTGTTATAATGGAGAAGAGGGAAAATGGAAGTGACTGAATCAGGTAGTCATTACGCTATACCTTTTATTCAGCTGCACTATTTTTGGATCATGGTTGCATCATCAAGAGAATAAAAATGGAGAAGAAACCTCATTAATAATTTTCTCCTCTTCATACAACCAAAACTGTTTTTCTATAGTTAATCAGTCTGTTTGTCTTTCTATTTATGTATGCACCACACCATCTGGCATGAGAGTTGATATTCAACCTGAGGTGTTCTTTTGCAGGTGAAGATCCTCCAACTGGATCCTGAGGGTGTCATTTCATGCATGAGTAAACACTAAGCTGTCCTATTGAGTGGGACACTGTCGCTATAAATTTATCACACTCTGAATACCTAGTCCAGAAGTTCAGCTAATTCAGTGTAATAGTGAGCTGGCAATAAGAAATGTCACTGTCAGCTGCATTGATATCCTTTTGTTCTACCAATTACCTGTCTATCCAAGAGAACACAAGTCAGTGGACTCGATCAGGGGTATATGAAGTGAGGTGGCCACAGGAGCCAGGGCTCCCCTAGAAATTTGGACACAAACCTTCCTTTTTTTCAAGCACCATGCTGCAACATACAACTACCAGCATGACAGCTATGGGGGTAGAATTTTAGAAGTGAAATGATGAAACAGAGTAAACTTCCAAGAGTGAGACTGCCAAAAATAGAATGAATGAGTTTGCATCAAATGAATATTATACAACATGTATATAGCTAATTATTAGGGCTAGAAATTTGGGGTGGTTATAAATGGCAAAAAGAAAGAAAGTAAATATTTTAATATAATGAAAAAAAAGAAGAAAAAAATTTTGGCCCCCCCCCAAAAAAAGTCAGAAAAATTTGTCTACTAAACATTATGTATGACACATTTCTTTTCTCTAACTTAAACAACTAATGGAATTGAGAAATTGAGAAAGCTGTGTCCAACCATTAAATTATAAAGTTTTAATTTTGGTCAAGATTGCCTCCTGTAGGAAAATATATGTTATATAAAGTAGATGTTAATACAAGCTATTGTATTGAATTGTTTGTGAAAGCATGCAAATTTCCTAGATAAAGTGATTTTCCTTTTTTTTTTTATTTTATTTATTGCCAATTATAAACTGCAAGCACTCACAAAAAACAACAAATAAATATTTTAATCAGTATACACATCAAAACACAGTTTTGTGGGCTAAAAGATGTATTTTATGACAAAATCAATCAAAAATAACCAAAAGGTAAATATTTTCCAAAATCTAGAAAAATTTCCCCCCACCCTGGGAATGATAAAAAAAAGGGAAAAAAGTTTTGACCTCATATTTATAGCCCTACTATTACACACACACAACACACACAACACACACACACACACACACACACACGCACACACACACACACACACACACACACACGCACACACACACACACTAGCAGAGTGACTTGCACCCTGTGTGGGACTCTTACTCTAACAAGTATTGGGATAGACAACATTTCTGTAGTTGTCCTGCATTTCCAGCATATCTTAAAAGTGGGTAGGGCTATATCTTGTAGCGTGAAATTTCCAGTTGAATTTATACTTCTTGGTCAGTATTGTTTGAATCAAGGAATGTTATGGTCACTTGTTGAAAACAATCAACTAGAATCATCACTGCCTTCTTAAATGATATGATGCAAGCCTAAAATGAGCTATGGGTAATTACAAATATATAGAACAATCATTTATTACTGGAAGCTGCACTATAATTATGAGCTACATTGACACACAAAAATTTATCTTCCATAATCCTAGCTCAATATAAATGATTTAAAAAATATATCTTTAGTAGGAATTCATAATGCTCTCTGGGAATGAAGGCAAGTGAGGTCTATGAAATTTTACCTAAATTCTTTATAAAATGATTGTTAGGTATGCTGAAAATTTTTTACCTGTTTATTATGGCAGTAATATATGTACAAATCCATTTCTCTTCAAGCTAGAATAGGAAATTATGCAAGGTAAAAACTAAAACTTAAAAAGGAAAAGTGTCTGATTCCTCAAAAACCATTTACCACACAGAAATAAGGTTTGGATTAGGGCACTAAATTTTTTGTCATTGTAAAAGAACAATTAAGCATGACCTTATAGGGTATCATTAGAAGCCATGCCTTTATGTTACGCTTTATGGTCTTCTTGAGTATGATGTACGTATTAGCAGTAAATATTACTCAAACTTGATAACTACTACCACTACATATACACACTTAAATATACACATTTATACACACACACACACACACTCACACACACACACACACACACACATTGCTTCCTCATATTAGGCCTCAAACAGGGAAGGTAAAAGCTAAATAAGTATTTGTTTCTTATTCCTAATTCATATACTGCCATGCTTGCATGAGGAAAGAATTGAATTGTCTAATGAAATTTTGTTGTCAATATTCCGGTAAAGTTTCATAAGTGTTTTCACTCTCTCATAGTTGTAAGTGGCATACCATACATTTTTACCTTAATGAATTGGAAATTGATTTTAAGTGTTTGAAGTTATTTTGCCTTAAATGTTATATTCCTAAATGGCTTATGAAGCCATAAACTTGTCAGTAAATTTTGGTGTGGCCCATTAAGCTGAAAAATGTTGGGAGTAAACAAAGTTGACCACGTCTGCTAGAGAACTTAAAAAAGGAGCTGATCTAACTGGGGATGTAAATGAATAAAAAGTGTAATTCATTGTACCAGTCCATCATTTTAGAGGTTACATATATGATAGATCTGAGGAAGTTGCAAATGATTGAGAGTGATACTTTTGTGTTAAAATTTCACCATTAGAATCGATATTTTTATGATTGAAAAGGTAGTTATTGACCAACATTGAGCATGAAGTTCCCTGTCGTTGAAGACTAAATAGTGTAAACTATTAAACGTTATATATTAAGTGGAAGTAGAAGTTATTGGAGCACTAAAGTGAAAGTATAATTGCTTATAAAAAAAAAGAAAAAAAAATTGTATCTGTCTATATTATTCCCAAAATTATTTCTCTTTTTCTTTTTATATTTCCAAATTTGTTGTTGACAACTTTACAAAAACAATTTTCTAAGGAAAAATCAAAAACATTTGTGCAGGTCTTACCACTCTGTTTCATGAGCATTTCACAAGATCTCTTTGTAGTTAATCATATTCTTTGAATTTTAAAATATCAGGAATTTTGTTTCAACTATGTTACTAAATTGTTTTTGAAGACAATACTATTGTTCTGTCTGCTATAATATGAGTGTATTATAGTGAGTTATATTGAAACACTGGTGGAAATTACATTGACTAAAAAATGAGTATGTAATTAGTGATGTGTATCTATGTAGACTCTTGTGGAGTAATGTCAGACTACCTATCTCCTATAAAGAGTTATATTACTGACAAATAAAAACAGTGAAGTCTGCCTGGATGTGATGACAATCCCCACATAGTTCTAAATTGGGGGAAACACAACAACAGTTAAATGTAGATATAACTAGTGATAAATGTATAAGAATTTGTTCAAGAGCAGAAGTGACATAACTTGTACAAATTAAATTTTGTAGTAAGTTGTACTGACTGACAAACTAATATGATGATATCTATATATTTAATGATAAATAATTTGTCCGATATAACTTCGGTCACATTTCAGCTCTATATTCTCTATCGATAAAACAACATTTACAAATAAATGAAGGAAAAAATTGAGGGTTTCATCATAAAGTATGGAAACAAGAAAAGACCTACCCAAGAAATATATAAACAGGCAGGAACACTCAATTATTGTGTCTAATTCTACATCACTAATCACTGCCTCCAGACTTTACAACTTGATATTTTTGTACTCCTATTATGCATAATGAGGGAGTTACCTATTTCTTTCCATACTATTTAAGTATCCTTTTGGGGAACAAGATTTTTTTTTTGTTGCAATATTGCAAAAGAAAATGATCATTCTGTTATTTACCCATGATAATAGAATTCTTTTTGACACTAGATGAAAAATAAAATTTGGACTCAGCGATTTAGGGATGTATATTTAGGCACGATAATTGAGTGTTAATGCCTTGTTTCAATATTTCTTGATAGGCCTTTTCTTGTTTCCATCCTTTTTGGGGAAACCATAAAAATTTTTTTTTCCCATTTAATATAAATTTTTTATTATTATTATAGTTTCTGTTCCTTTTTCAAACCAAGTCTCTTTCCCCCTGCCCGCCCCCCTTTTTTGGTGGGGGGGGGGGGGGGGTGAGTGGTTTTTTTTCCTAATATTGTGAAAGGAAATATTGATTCTATTATTTATCCATGATGATACATTTCTTTGACACTTGATGAAATAGAATCTAGAATCAATGATTTATTTTGGATGTAGAATTACGAATATATAATAATTGATTATAGATTTTCAATTATTATTTCAAAAATCAAAAGTTACAGCTGTCAGGTAACATCAGTAAAAGAAACATTGGATAAATAATTCATTTATCAATGTCAGTAATCTGAAATTTGGTAGTATTGGGCATGTATTCATAAGATAGAACTACACATAATTTCCATAATAGATAATGTCATAGTTTCATCATATAACATCATTGCAGAGTTATCAGTAACACAAATTAATGCATGCAATTATTTGCACTGTATTAAAAGGATTTGAACTGAATGCATGAAATTTTACCTGAATAGAATTCACTTCACTATGAGGTAGCAATGAAAAAAGATTCACTCTCCCCAGTCGGGAAGAAATGAATTAAACATTCACATTTCATAATCAGCATGGATCATTGGGGTAAAGTTAGCAGAGGGTTTAGCTTACAGTTTTCATGTGCATATTCAGCAATTTGAATGAAATTAAAATGGCATCCATGGTCATTGGTCCATCCTGATATATCTTCATATTTGTGTAAGCTAATGAACAAAACCGATGGGTCATGGACATATACCAGTTGAAACTCTGTTGGATTATGGTATTAGCACAAGTACTAATGTTTCTAAATTGTCTGTAGTCAGGCTCTTAAGGAAGATGTTTATGGGGAATGAGGAGAAATTCAATTTTTCATTTGTATTTTATCTCTTTTTGGGGGAGCTCTTTGAATTATAAATTTGACACAGAACTTTCTTAGAGGCTCCTGAACATAATATATGAAAATTTTGGATTGTTATTGTCTAGAAGCTTGGCAAAGTATGAATTAATTTTATATTATTGTAATGGTTGGGTCAGCCCTAAATAGAAAGTGCTAGTGTACTCTCTAATATACATACAAGCACTTCTGTTAAATATAATGTGATAGCTATATACATAAAAATTATACATTAATTAAACCTTTAACATTTTCTATAATTGAAACATTAAATTTAATTAACTTACCTGACATATTTCCTGTGATAGTTCCATTTGTAGTGTAAATGTTGTTTATGGTAGTACATGATGATGTAGATGCAGAAGGAAATGTCACACAGTCGGGAAGGTCACTGGCAATAATCCCCCACTCCTCTTGGCATGTGATGTCCCTGATCTCTTCACACTGACCAGCTGTAGGTTGGATGGAGACTCCTGACTCAACACACAACCCAAACAGGTGCAGACACAAAAAGGGAACAGCTTTTCCTCTGCATTCAGCATTTGCTCCAATAGAGTTAAGTTGATTCACTATTTGTGTAGCTTTGAATTCATCATTTCTAATAACTAACACACTTTCCTTGGGATCAAATGGACAGTCAGAAGATGCAAAAATATGAGAAAATTCTAGCAGGCAAATATCAGTGGTTGTATTGTATTGGAGTGGTGCTTGGCACATTGGGTCAGCAGCAATAGCAGCTACATCTATATTCTTAATGGACGATGTCTAAATTGAAAGAGATTTTAATTGAAAAAAAATTAATTATCTAATTAAAAATGTAATTTATGATACGATTTAATCGTTATTATTAATAGATTTAGTTATAAATATGAGCTCTGTATGTGTGTATGTGTGTGTATGCATGAGTTCTTTCACTGTCAAACCACTGCACCAATCAGGCTGAAATTTGGTATATGGTCTCCAAGTATCTGGGTGAGTGTTATTAATACATGTGGGCATAGCAATAGGTGTGTTTTTTTTTACCATAACCACACCCACAAAAGTTATTTGGGCTGCCAAAAGCTAATTAAAAGACCAATCAGGCTGAAATTTGGCATGTGATCTCCATGTAACCAGGTGAGCTTTAACTATTAATCAATTGTGGGTGTAGCAATGGGTGTGGTTTTATCAAGCTGCATCCTGAAAAACTATTTGGGCTACCAAAAGCTAATTAAATGACCAATGAATCGGGCTGAAATTTGGTATGTGTTGCCCAAATAACTGTGTGAGCATTATTAAACACATGTGGGTGTGACTGCAAGTGTGGCAATCAGTGTGGTTTTTTTCATAACCACATCGATAAGAATTTTTTTTGACTGCCAAAAGCTAATTAAAGGACCAATCAGGCTGAAATTTGGCATGTTGTTCCAAGTACTCGGGTGAGCATTACTAACTACATATGGGTGAGAACATGGGTATAGTTTTGTGATGGCTACACACACGAGTTGTTTTCACTAACAAGAACAATCATACTGAAACTTGGTATGCGATCTCCATGCGACCGCAATAGTATTAATAACCTCCTGTGATTGTTAGTGTAGTCTAGCCACACTCATAAAATATTAATGGAGACAGTTAGATTGATCAAGAAGAGCAATCAAGTGGAACAAGATTTAATTGAACCTTCAAAGTATACACATAGCCACACCCACAGGAGAGTAACACACTTTCCGGTCACATGCTGGACCAATCAGGCTGAAATTTGTCATGTGGACTTCTTGTGATCATGAGTGTTATTACCCTCCCGTGTTTGTGGTTATGGGTGTGGTTTGGAAAACAAACTTGTGCAAAAGTATGCATGCCAATACCGACATATTTCATTCAAGCTGCTACCAGAAAATCTGGCTTTAGTCACTTATATCACTTTCATACTTTGCTGAACCAATACCATGAAGCAAAGCTGCAACAGGCTGACTGCTATAAATGAAGTAGCTATACTATATCTCTGTTTTGCAGAATAGGATCTCTCTCTCTCTCTCTCTCTCTCTCTCTCTCTCTCTCTCTCTCTCTATATCCAAACCATATCTAGCTCTAATTTATACTATATGCATTTCAATATGGTATTTAATCAACCTTCTTTACCTGTGGTAATGGTATATGAAAGAACAATATGGGTAAGGACAGCAGACTCCACACTCCGAAGATAAGCACACAAAGTAGCACTGCTTCTACATTCATCAAAAATTTATATAGCACTCAACTTGAGTAACATTATAGCTACTTGTCAGAGACTGAGGTTAGCAACTTTAGCATTACCTTTTATCCTAGATTCCTTCACTGGGTTTGATCCACTGGTTGCTGGACCTTCCTCAATGACTGGGGTTGTGGCAGAATATGGAGAGTGTAGTTCATCTGTGCTCCCGTTCATATTTTACTCCTTCAATACTAAGAATAGAATTTTTTTTAACTTTTTTTTTAAGCGAGCTTCGTAGTATTACGTTTTGATGTGATGATGCATCAAAATTAACGTGATGATGCATCAAAATTAACGTGATGACGTTAATACAGTAACCCTTTACCTAGCAGCAAGCCAGACAACACACTTCGTTTCAATTTAGTCAGTGTTGCCAGGTTTCTGTCGGCAATATATACCGAATAGCCTTTAAAATTATACCAAATGCAGGAGAAACATATAAATTTGGTTCCAAATAGATACCAAATTCACACTGATTAATTAAGATGAATCTTCTTATTTCAGGCTGCAGAAGCAGAATAAAGCAATGTATTAAACTGATGGCTAAATGATGGGAACTATGTGAATGTCTATTGAAAATATAATGATAAATAAAATATTCCTCAGTCATTTATTAAAAATCTTCAAACAGGACAAAAAAAAAAAAAAAAAAATAGTCAACTTTAGCTGCATTTTGGTACTCTTGAAATTTTAGGCTGTTGATGGTTTAAATCACAAATATCCAATATGGACATGATACATACGAAATAATTTGAACAGTGCTATTGGTTTTTGGTCATCAAGTTCTTTAACACCCTGATAGCTCTGAACATAGAGAAAACAGGGAACCACACCCACACACAATACTGAGTTAATGTCAAATATACAAAAACTAGAAGCCATCCAAGGATGGAATGCCACAAGCAACACTACATTCATATTTTGCTGTTTTACAGGGTTCACATGGTGCACAGTTTTTCTGATCTTGTTTGAGGTACTTTAGAGTGACTGAGTGTTTTCATGGTTTGTAGGGGGAATAGGTAATTTAATTACAGTTGCAAATGCTGTGAATTGTACTTCAATTGAGTAATTATAATTGAAATAAGAGAGTGGACAGATACCAATGTACACACACAAGGTGAAAACAATACAAACTTCACTATGTAGCTTGTAACTAGGTAGAATTCCATAAGCCAACAAAAATTGAAGGAGATAAATCTAGATGATTATTAGTAAACTAACATAACTCATGTCTAGAATCATAATGAAACTCCCAATGATCTCTGTAGAATAGAGCAGAATATTAAAATTGATATTATGGGGGGGGGGGGGGGGGGGGGGGGCACCCATGGGACTGGTAAGAACTGGTCTTGATTGTAATTTATTTATTCAACAATTAGGGATTTTATTCCACAAACAATTCTAAATGTATTATGATATTCCAAGTAATCTTACATACATGTGTTATGGTATAGTATTAATGTATTTTATCATTGTATTAATATTGTCGGGTAAAATATGAAAAAAAGAGGTATTTTCCTCTAGAATTAGTGGTCCGATAATTGATGAGGTTTTCTTTTTGTATGAGGCATTTGAAACCATCGAAAAGTCAATTAATCAATATCTACATGACTATTGTGGTACCAGACATGCTGGTTTGAAAGATTGCAATCCTAACCATATCCATCCATTAGTTTAGCTTTCCTTTTAGGAAACCCCAAATATACCAGCTTGTTGCCTCAGATTCATTCCAGAAGTGCCATTGGCTTTATTCTAATAAGTTTCACTTAGCCTACAATGATAACTCGTTATACTTAGCCAGCTTGTTTTGCAGATAAATTTACCAGCTTGCCTCTGATTCATTCCAGAAATGCCACTGGCTTTAATTTAATAAGTTCCACATGAGCCTCCAATGAAAACTCATTACTAAGGAAGGGAATCCTAGATAAAAACCTAAAACATTTTTTTTCCCACCTAAATTGACACTTTTTGGCAAATAAATAACATATTTGGGCATTTTATAAGAAACAACAACCACATATTTCGGCATTTGGTTAAAAAACCCCCCTAATATTTCAAACTTTCTTGAGATTTTGTCAGTTTTTAGGTACCTGTGCATTGCACACAGCAGCAGTACAATACCTGATAGCTAATCTTTACCATATTTTCATTGAGTTGCTAAACTGGTACAGTCTTTATTTCTTACAAAAATTTACTTGGAAAGATGCACTTTTGGTATCATGCTGACTGCTACGTTATTAATATTACTAGCATGGATTTTCAGCTGGAGGACTGCAAGCTAGGCCCACCTTTGGTGGGCTATAGTCACATGATTCTCTGCTGGGAGAACATATCTTGTAGAGATTTATGATACATAGTGATATATGATTAGACCTCTGGCATCACCAAAAAAAAAAAAAAGAAGAAAAAAAGGTGGGTCAATAATTGAGCCTTTGAAATCTCCCCCCCCCCCCCCCCCACTTAGGGGAAAAGAATGAATAAGTCTATCATATTGTCTTTAATAAACCATTGTGACCTCTCAACATTTTTTTATCAATCAGGGCATAATGGTGATTCATAGTACTCGTATTCATTACTATGTTACAGTACCCCCAAAAAGGAAATCTTGAAGGGGTCCAATTAAAAAAAAAGAAAGAAAAAGAGATAGTGATGATCCCCTGTATCTCAAGAAACCCCAAAAATTTTGCTGGCCTTTGGCCTCTTCCTCTGGGAGGAATTTGCACACATGCACGCACGCACGCTTGCATGCATGCTTGCACGCACGCATGCATGCACACACGCACACACACGGAACATGCACCATGAGCATGAACACACCCACCCAAAAAAGGGGAACATGCTTGTGTGAATCAGTACATGCAAAGACATTATCAATGTCATTTCTAATTTTTAATAAATAAATGAGGAAGGAATAAAAAAAAAATTGAAATTTTATATCTCAAAATCTAAAAAAAAATTATCTTCTTGAATAAGTATGTACCAGCATATCTGGAATCAATAATAATTCTACAATATATTTTGATAACAAAGTAAGAGTAACTTCAATACAGACCTGCCAATCACAGACTTCCAGATATCAAAACAAGTGGAGATTGGACCAAAATATACAGACTTTTTTTCCTTTTTTTTTTTTTTTTATTTTTTTTTTTATCCTTGATTAAGTCACTACTAAGACAAAACATTAAATCATAAGTGAGCAGGAGTTTGGCTAGAAATTTCCATTCTTGATTCTGTGTACAATTAATCCTTATTTGACCAGAAATAGCAGATTCCTATTCTTGGTTCCAATGGAATAATTTGTATTTTGTAAACTGTTATTCCTCAAACAATAACCATTGTGATTTCGCAACCAACACACAACTACCTACCCACTCTAAAAAACAACAAAACAAACTGGAACATGTATTTCAATGTCCATTACCCAAATTTATTTACTTTTTTTTTTGTTGAATTATTTCCTTTAAATTAAATTCCCCCCTGTGCAATATTGCTATCTGGAGTGGGATAATCTTTATAGAGGGATAAATGCACCTCAAAACAATACTGAGGTACTACACTATATTTTTAATCCACATGAAAACAGATATGCCTGCAAAATGGAGGCTCCATGAAAACTACATATCTATAGTCAGTTTTTGCTCTAACTGCAGCTGCTACTGGTGGTGGTGGTGGTGGTGCAATTAGAGATGGAAATTTACTCACCAGTACCAATGTTGTTTTTAAAATAAAAGGAATTATAGATAACTCTATGACCTTGACTTAAATCTTCCAGACAGAGATACTCTCTTGTAAGATGTGTCATCCAATAATACATGTCCTCCAGTAAGACTTATTTTTCCTGTAATATATATCCTCCAGAAAAACATCCTCCTGTAAGACATGTTCTCCTCTAAGACAATACCTCCCTTAAGACATGCCTCCAGTAAGACATGTCCTCCCTTAAAACATTCCTTCAGTAAAATATTCTTCTGTAAGATATGTACTCCAGTAAGACATGTCCTCCCATGAGAAAGTTCCTTTCGTAACACAGGTCCTCCTATATGAATGTCCTCCCATAAGAATGTCCTCCCTTAAGACATGTCCTCCAAACATGTCTTCCGTAAGTTGTCCTCCTGTAAGACAATTTATGATGACAGCTGAAGGCAATGGTTGCATGCTAGTAATACTCTTATAATAATAAAGCTAGAGATATTTATATGTATGTGTGTTTGTATATATATATACATATTTATATATATGGATGCTATAACTGGCCAAATGACCAAAAGGGTTTGGCTGAAAATTTGTAGATATGATCTTCAGGTAAGCAAAATGGTTCTTGGCTAAGTCCCATTTGTCCACACCCCTTTGTTTGAGTGTAGGAGCTAAAATGAAGCTAAAAAAATTCTTTTTTGCTGTCCACCATTTTTTAATAAACACAAAATTGTGATCTCAAGTTGTATTCAAAAGGTATGGGGAGTGACCCACAACTCACCCTACCTATGTATGAGTGCAAAGAATTATATCCCAGGTGAGTTCAAAAGGAGACTAATTACTAGAGGTGCATTTATAATACCGGAAAAGTACCCATCCTACAAACGGAAAAATAATCTTAATGTAGTTCTAGATATGCTTGTTAGTTTTTTTGTTTATTTGTTTGTTTGTTTGATCACTACTTCCTCCAGCGGTTGAGCCTGTATGGGTGGGGTGGGGTGGGGTGGGGTGGGGTGGGGGGGGGGAATGCGAGACTTCCATAGACTTCCATAGATTTCCATACCACTAGGATCCCCCCCTATGGGTAGGAGTTTTCTAGTTCCTGCAGTAGGCCATGGGAGAGCATCAATGCATACTTTCACTTGAAATTTGTATGATATTTCATCATCAAGAAATAATATAAATTTAATCAGAACATCATTTTAACTGGCAATGAATTTATTCAAAACATAATTTTAACTGGTCATGGGGCTATTCTAACTCACACCCCCAACCCCAAAAATGAAAAACCTTTTGAAGGAATAGAAAATGGATGGTAATTTAGTCTCCCTGGTCCCATCAAGTTTGGTGGGGCTCCTCCCCAAACCATCCCATCAATCATCACCTACAACACTCCCAGGTGGTCACCCATCCATGTACTGAGAGGCCTTACCGTGGTTGTGTGCTTAACTTCCTTAAGCAATTTTAATTGAAAAAAGTGTATCAGGACAGAAATTGATATGCTGATGACATAATAAATAAGTTAAGTAGAAGCACCATGTTGTTGTCCATCCACCAACAGTGAGAGCAAAACAACATACTTCCAGCAGAGGAAAGAGTGATGTACAGTTCACAGTTTTTGATTCGGAAAATCAAATGCTACAAGATTTATGAGCTAAAAAAAAAAAAAAAAAAAAAAAAAAAAAAAAAAAAAAGAAAAAAAAAAAAAGGAAAAAAAAAAAGTGTGTGGGGGTGGTGTGTGAATATGATAGTGTAATACATTTGAATTAAGGAGATACCCTGAAATCATTGAGAAATAAGAAGTTGCATCAATGGTGGATATTTAAGGCTAGAATTCCCCACAGTAGGGACACCACCTCCTAAAGGCAAGTCTAGCTACCTCGTTATGGGAAAAAAGGAGAGAAAGTGGGATAAAAGGAGTACAGAAGTGAATTCTGAAAATTTTTTGAAAATTTTTATGTTTTCATAACATGCACCTGAACAAACTGAATGTCCTGTGAGTTTCACCTTAACAGGCGCCACAATTTAGGAGTTACGAGACTCAGAGACATCTGGAATTAAAAAAAGAGAGAAGATACAGTCTTAAATTTGAATGCAGGATAAATAAGCTACTATTTGTTATGCTGGAAAAATAATGATAATAAATAAATTAAAAAAAAATAGAATGTAACCTTACGTCTTAACCAATGATCGTGTCTGCAAATATTCTTTAAAATCAATTGAACTATTTAAAACATCAAGTGATAGCTTTTAAACAATTCTTCCCCTCAATAACTTTATGTACTGAGATATAGGTTGATATGTAGTATTATATACTCATTAAATTGATTAAACTATAAATATATATTTGAAATACGAAATAAATATAAATATTTAATATCATGATGTAAAAAATACACATAAGTAAAGAATATTATTGTACAGTTTATTCTAATCACTACTGCACATTAATCATATATTAAATTATCTAGGTCAATGGAAGCTTTATAAACCATTTTCTACACACTTCCTTTAGTTCTTGAATATTCACCACGTAAAGAAGATTTACTGCAGGAATGAAGGATGCTACAATGCATGCCACAGTGTCTAGATAAAGGTTGATAAAGTTTTCAACGTCAGATCGACTGCATGGGTTGCTTGGGTTGTGGCCTCCTTGTTCACAGATGAAGTATCTCTGAACACTTTCCAATAACTGTGATGTATTTTTAGCAAACAGAGTTACTGATGTTAAACATATACAGGCTAATAATATGAAGTAGCTGAACACAATGATAGTTTCTTCTCAGCTGTACCAAACTTGAATGATTCAAATTTCTATTTTTTCTAACACAATGAATTTTGCTGAAAATAAATGATCAAAATTACTAAAATACTTTAATAGACTAACCTGTGTTCTCTTAATTTTGTTCAACTTCTATACTTTCCATATCATAATGAGATACGTAGTACATCCTAAACCAATTATGATGTATAGAGGAATAACTAAGGTATAGAACACTGCATTTTCATTTGCTCCGAAACATAGTAGAGGAGGAAACCTTGCCTGTATAAACCCAAATCCATTTGAATAGAAAGTTTGGTTAAAAATGGAATTTCCTGAATGCCCCTGAAGATTAATTGCAAAATCAGCAATTGAAACGAGAATGGGGAATAGTGGTATTAGTATTCCAACTATGACACATGTTATGTAAGTAAGCTTGAGCTTGCGAGAAGATGGAACATGGAATAGAAATACAATTTTGAAAAATAGTATGGTAAAATGGCTTGGGTACCATATTGCTATTTGTCCGATTCATATACAAATATTATTCCTGCAAATGAATCAAAGTGTACAATAAAAAACAACAACAACATGCACTGGTTACCCAGATTGACAAGACCAATAACAAGGTTTGAGTACCACAGTTTTTAGATATTGTCTTTTCAATACACATGGCTTATAACTATTATCATATTAAAAATAATATAAAATTTCCTAACACCACGAATTTTATGCAGTGACCTTGCAAAGCAGAATTAACTATATTGTCTGATGAATTCTCAATAACCAACACTTAACCGTTCTTGTTATTGTAGTTATGGTTGAACGGTTGTTGCAATTTTATGTTTTTGTTTTTGTTGTTTATTCTTCTGTTTTTGCTAATATTTTATTTTTATTTTTATTTAACACACAAACCCACCGACTACTTTCCTCTCCCACCTTGTGCTAATTTTTTCAGCAAATACAAGCTTATTGTTTATTAGGTGTATATTTTAAATGTCATAATTATTTTTTGTGGGCTTACTGCAATTTCAGTGACTTAGCCATTCCAAAATTAACATTATACACCATTTGTTACAGTAATGAATAGGGAACCTATTATCAAGTAATTAAATTGAGATGAGAAACCAAAAAAAAAAAGAAATGATTTATTTTGTACAACATAAATATGCTTCAACCATAGTATGAGATTATAGGGGACCTGTTACATATCCAAACAAACACAAAATAAGTGAAGTACATAGTACATAGCTAGAAAAAATATCCTTATTACTTTTAGTATCTAAATTGATCTCATAAATGGCTTAGGCTGGTAACTGATTCAGAGCTTCTCTCTCTCCACAAGGGTAGACAGAGTCGTTTTCATTTCTTCTTATTCTTTTTTTTGTATGCATTTTTTAAATTAGTCATTTCATAAGCGTGGGTGGATGTGCTGTAAAAACGGAGTTATTTATTTATTGACCCTTTAACTATTTATGCAAAAAATATTGGCCAAAAATAATGGTAAAAAATAATGTCCTTCAAATCTAACTTTTTTGTAAGGCTATTTTGGGATATTTCAACACTTTTGTAGACAGGATGAAGCTGGGAGCAGAATAAAACTGGAGAGGTGGTCAAGGGACCTGCAGTTTAAATGTTTATTTTCAGTACCAAAGCATTCAGGCAGGGAGTTAGTGAAAATAATATATAGAATACGTATAAAATTGATCACAAGATTCTTACGAGCAGTTTGAAACAGTGTAATGACCTTCACATGAGTAGCATATTTGCCAAAAGCAGCCAAAATCCCCCAACATGATTAAGTACTATTTCATTTTAGGCATCTAAATTAAATATGTTAAGTTAAATTACTTTATGCCAAACAAGGCTTGCATTAACCTTATCACTATCAGACTCCATTGAGCCTTGGCATTCAATATGCTGTCAATTTTTTGGCCTGGCTTTCAGTGTGAGTGTATGCAAGTACTAAGGATGAGTATGTAGATATTTTTTACCAAGTCTTATTTCATTGCAATCTATTTTATAATTGGTACTTGAGCTGCCATCCTCCTTCAAATTAATATGAACTGGTAAAGTAACTGCAATCTCAAGTACAGAACTTTATACTGATAGAAAGACTTGGTTCCTAAGAAAATCACCTACATCTCTCAAATATTCCATTCTTATAGAATAAAAACTTTTATATCCACAAAATATTTACAGAATATCAAATCCGGCAATTTATCTGTACTTAAAAGCAGTAGTCTAGACTCTGTTGGTGCCAGAAGGAAGGTCACACTACTTTACATTTTTTTAACCAACCTTACTCAAAACCTTCATGAAAACTTTGATGATCATAAAGCCATAAATAAATGTTCATGAAATTAACAGAGATACCTTTGGATAAGTTACCAATTTTCTATTCTGTTAATATAAATTCACCCGCCCCCCCCCCCCCCCCCCAAAAAAAAAAAATTTGAGTATGAGACTCATAAATTTTCATCTCGCAAAGATTGCCAAGCAACCATGTTCTAAGAGCCCAGATTAGCTGAATCCTCAATCACCAAGTAATGTTACCAGCTATATTTCAATTTTTTTTGGTTAGTATATTTGTACACTGTCACATACCAGCCGGAAAGAAAAGGAAAGGGATTTGGGCATGATTTTTCTGACATTACCTGGAATGTGTTTACATAATTGTGGTTTGCAGTATTTATATTCACTATTAATGTTTGTGCTCCATAATACTATTAAGTGCATAAAAGCATAGCAAAAGTGCAAATGTTTTGCACACAATCAATAAAGTTATTTTCCCAGCACAGATTTGAATTAAGTTTTTCCTGTTCATATCGGCAGATGCTGTTATTTTTAAATGTATTTTAAACATATTGCTACCACTTGGCAAGTTAAAAAATTTTTATTTCATGAAAATATCTATAAAACATAGTTGTTCATTGACAGTCATAAGGTTGCTGATAGCTTATTTGTGGCTGTTATCAGTCTTAGTTCAACAGACCAGAGTGAACCACCTTTTTCTTGTGCAGTTTCCTCTGTCTGGGCCTGAAGGTAAATGGAGCCATAAGGTTGAAGATCTATTTTCTCACAGGTATGTGTCTAAATGGTAGACAAAATGGCTGTGGTAGCCAGCAATGAAAATAAGACAAATTTGTCAATAAGCAATGCCATAGGGGACATTCATGCCATGTTTCATTCATCAAACAGGTCCACCTTCTAGGAGGAATTCACCGATAAAAACAAAATGTGTAGAGATATGGCTCTTATTATTTAGTTGGAAAATAACTATTATTGACTAATTTATATACATACATATATATACACACACACACATATACATATATATACACACACACATATATATGAACTAATCATCTATTGTTAGTGGATAAAAGTAGTGTATCCAGGATTTTCCAGTTGATATTTTTTATACATTATTCTTTAAATTATCCACATATCTGGTCCCTGGGCAATGCAGAATATAATTTTATAGTTTAAAAATAAATGAACAAACATAGGGATTTAGGAATTTTCAAAACCAAGGGAAGAACATTGTTTCTTGAGTGCCTAATACAATATTCTTATATCATGTCTCAATAAAACTTTGCAACATGACATTATATACTCCTATTTGTTTTGATGAGGGAGTCACCTATTTTATTTCCATACTATTTAAGTCCCCTCATTTTTATTTGGTTTGGTGGATTTATTCTTCTCCTTTTCATGTGAGAATATTTGGATAAAAGGATTAAGGTCATCATCACACATACACTGTGGATTTTGAGGTGCAATGTATCTGAATGTTGTCCAGAATCGAATACAGTGTCATATAATTTATGGCAAGCTAAATTTGAAATTATTCAAATCAACAACAAATCTGGAAAGTGTGATGTCACTATTATTTTAAAAAAAATCCTAATGCTCCTACTTATCTGCAAGCAGCTTCTATCACCCTAGATGTACTTAAAGGCCAACCCACCATGACATAACAAGTGACTGTGTTGCAAGTAGTGTTGAAGCACATGGTTTATCCGTATTTCTGTATATCTTGTTCACATTAGGTGGTGAAGTTTATGAAAATATGTGGAGTTATTGAAACTATAAAGTGTATGGAACATATGTATATAATTATTTATAGGCAATCCATAAGATTCGAATCTCTGCTTAGTAATACTCAAAGAATTGCTGCCTCCAGTAGCCATTGCTCATTAAGTACACAATTATATAATAATATTCCACACATTCCAGATAGCCCATGCTTGCCTCATAATTGAAACTGCAGGAGTATTATCTTCTTCCACTTTCCTTTCAGGGAACAAACTGACTCAATACAAGGAAAGAGAGGAAAACTGCAGCCAGTACTAATGTGGGTTGTGGGCATGTAAAAAAGGTGAGAGAAATTGTAAGGTGGACAAAACTTAAATAATATTTTAATTTTAGTCAATTTTTTTTGTTGATTTTTTTTTTTGATAGGGGACGTGGAGTTGGGGATAAGTGAAATCAATGACCCTTTACCAGATTTTCATAGGAAACAAGAATGAAGAAAAATGCCTGTTGCAGCCACAATACATAGGCGATGGAAAGCCAATTTTTTATCAGATATTGTGGGACCATAGAGTACATTCACACAAAGGTTCGGTGAAATCTGCTCATGTGTCTAGGAGGAGTTTACCACAACAGACAGACAGACAGACAGACAGACAGACAGACAGACAGACAGACAGACAGACAGACAGACAGACAGACAGACAGACAGACAGACAGACAGACAGACAGACAGACAGACAGACAGACATTTAAAAATTTTTTATTAGGATAGACATATTCCAGACAAGAATATTGACTTACATTCTCTTGTATGCTAGACAAGATATAGTTAGTGATACAATAGCTGTAGAAAATTCAAAGAATGCAACAAGGAGGAGAACAACATCAAAGAAAGTAGACCATCCTTTATTTTTGTATTGTGTCCAGCTGTAACAACTTAGTACACAGGCATTGGAACCATTTTTTCGGTAAAGTCTTCAGAGCACTCCAGTGCTGCTATTGCAGTTTCATTTGAATCCACATGTGTTTCTATAGAAATAAAAATATATTATGCATTAACTGTTCGAAACATCATTACATAAATATAATGTAATATTGAAAGACTTAAAATTAAAACAGTCTTTAGGATCACATAGTATTGATAGCTCTGCACCAAATGTTGATGCTGAGTTTTCTCCCCACAATCACAATCATATTTTTCACAATGGCATCTTCTGCTATGAGGTCAGCAGCTTACTCTACTATCTTACACTAGGCCAGCCACCTTCTTGCCAAACATCTGCCTCTCTCTCCTGCTGTGGACCAGGTCTCACCGGCTGTCGTCTAAGCTGATCCTACCTTGACCTGTAGGTTGCCTAAGTTACCCTGAAATGATGGTAGAGAGCTTCTTTTACCACATCATAATCCCGTCGGCTATCTTCGTCCAAGCTGATGTAGACTCTTTTTGGTTGTGGTTCAAGTAATGGAGCCCGGTGCTTTGTCCAATCTTCTCTTTTTGTTCTATATGTGGTCATGTGTGCTTCAAATGAAGAGAAATAAGTTTTTCTATATCTTCGCCAGCCGTCATCGGCCTGAACCTTTCCACTTTTTCTCTTATTCCACCCTCAACTGGTTGGATAAAAGGGCTGGAGTCCTCTAACATACCAGCTCCTGCTACTCTGGTTCACTCCAATGACTCTTCCAATCTTCTATCTCTTTCATTTTCTCATTGCTCTTCTCTGTCCTTCTCATATTGTCTATGGAGCTCTTCTCTCTTCCACTCTGCTTATCTTTCTTCCTTTCAGATTTGAGCTTTTTCTGCTCTTCTCTGTTGATTTCGCTTATCCATAAGTTCAAACAGCTGCATTACTCTGATTTTGCTGGTGCTTTGTTCCTGTCTAACTCTTCACCAAGATGCACAATGTTCTCTATGGCTTCTTCTTCCTCTTGTTTCCGCTGATGTTGCTTGCTTGCCATATTTATCTGTCACTCCTGTCCTGTATTCACTTCACTTGAGCACTAATCACCAACATATGAACACTGATACCCTGTCTCCCTGCAATATTGAAATAGCTTTCTGGCCTTCACAAGTTGTCCCAAGTTGTTTTACTCAATTTGCTCTTTCAGGTAACTGTTAGGATTTCTGTGGCTTTTCCTTGCTAGGGTAGCCATAGCTTTAAGCTATCAAAGTAGGCTCTCAGGTTCAGGAATGTTGGTACCGAATTCCAACATTCCCACTGCTGCCACCAATTGTCACAGGGTCAACTCTGTAGTTGTCTCTGTGATCGCTGACTTCAGGTACGCTGCCACCAGATTGTTCATAACCACTGACCGTCATTGATCAGATATAGTAAAATTATCTGAATAGAATAACTGATACACAGACATTGAATGAATTCACCACCTAACTGGTCAAAACTCAACAGAACTGGTAAAAGGTGAATGGACCCTCGTGGTGGCTCAGCTTAAATACTTTTACCACCACAAGGTACCAGTAATAATATCAAACTGTTACCACAACATTCCAACAAAACGAATGCTGATAATACTGATAGAGTTACATTAAATTATGGTTCATACTGATGGTATATACAATGTCCTTTTGTTGAGATTCATCAACCTCAGCTACTTTTTATTTGGAGCGGCAGCTCATCACCCTGCGACACTAATTCCCCACTATTCATTGCACACATTTACAGAATAATTATATAAAAAGGATGATAATTGCAAATGATGATAGCAATTTGTCTAAGTAAGTTAATTAATTATTTACACTTTTCAATATGGGCTTCTAAATTAAAAAAAAAGAATTGAAATATCATTTTGATTATTTCTATTGTTGCTATGAGCTAATCTCATGATTTTCTATAAAGAATTAATTTCTTGATTGGGAAGCTATGGCTTGCTGCACTATGGTATAATATTTGATGAGTTCCTGATAAAACCTTATAATTTTGCGCATGCAATTAACACTCTAACAGGGCACGAAAAAAAAAGAAAAAGAAATTATTGTTATCAGAAGCATGCTGCATGTATTTGAATGACATATGTTTAAATAGAATATAGGTTTTTAAGTAATATACTATTGTGTTGTTTGTGTGTCTGTGATTCTTGTTAGTCCAAGTCACACTTGGCTTAATTTTTCTCTTGTCTTCTCTTTTATCGTCTTTTACAGTATGCACATTTTCTAGCGTTGGACCTAAAATTCAACTTTTGTCAGCTTCATCACAATGTTACTATAATATCAATCATCTTTTTCCTCTCTACTTGTATGCAGGATGTGATTCCTCATATATATATATATATATATATATATATATATATATATATATATATATATATATATATATATTGCATACATAAATACCTACCTACTTGTCTGTCTGTCTGTCTGTCTGTCTGTCTGTCTGTCTGTCTGTCTGTCTGTCTGTCTGTCTGTCTGTCTGTCTGTCTGTCTGTCTGTCTGTCTGTCTGTCTGTCT
>OZ017791.1:4874400-4962075 GCA_963969325.1 Lycopodina hypogea | reverse complement strand
TGGGACACCGTTTTCAGGTGGGTAACCTGCTTTGCTGGCTATCAGTTTTGAGGACAAAGCTGTGGTTTAAGGCAAATTCTATAATCATTTGGACCATGTGCTTGTCTGGTAGAAAATGCAACAGTTTACAAGTGAGCCATGGTGCCACATGGTATTGTAAGCAGCTGTAAGGTCGACAAATATAGCACCAGCCTTCTTTTTAGCCTCAAAGCTATCTTTGAAGTGTTGGGTCAACAGGGTGACTTGGTCCACTGTTGACCTACCATGATGAAATCTGGCCTGCTCAGGAGGTAGTAGAGAGTATATGACTGGCACTATGCATGAGTGGATGAGACACTTGATGGTCTTAAACGGAACACAAAGTAAAGAAATGGGATGGTAAGTTTTAGCATCATTTGAGGGCTTGTTAAGTTTGGGTGTTTCTACGACTATGGCTCTCAGCCAGATCTTGGGGATTCCTAGGTGGTGCAAGCAGGAAAAGGGGAAATCATGAAACCAGGCTTTTAGCTTGTCACTGGCATGGAGTATTATCTCAGGACATATGTTATCTGGCCCTGGAGCTTTGCTGGCTTTGGGTTGCTGGAGGGCTGAGTATAGTTCCTTTATTGCGAAATGTACCGAAAGATGAAGGTCTATGCTTTGGGCCCTCCATTGGTCTGAAACCTCCTTGACCATGAAAAAAAGGGAAACTACTTACAAAATCTGCTGTCCCCAGGAGGTCACCCATCAAAGTACTGAGCATGCCATTAGTGCTTAGTTCAGTAAGTAATTATAATTGAAAACAATTTGAACAAAATAGAAAATTTAACCCTAAAATTGTCTGCACATTTGAGCAACTGTGAGGTGGTCATCCATCCAAGTACTGAACAGGCCTAACAGTGTTTAAGTCCTTAAGCAATTTTAATTGAAATAAATTTGAATAAAATAAGAGACTTTAACCCCAAAATTGTCTGCATATTTTTGCAATTGTGAGGTGCTCACCTATCCAAATACTGAGCAGGTCTAACAGTGCTTAACTTCAGTAAGTAAAAACAGATAAGGTAAAAGTTGTGGTAAAATTTACAACTTTTTGTTTGACTCTCATTCAGTAGAACCAATTAAGCAACTGTGAGGTGGTCACCAGTACATCTCACTCCAGAATTCATCCCAAAATTGTCTGCGAATTTGAGTAACTGTGGATTCTAAATTCATTTTTGGTGGAATTTTTGCTAAATGATTGTCAAATTGCAGGCGATTTGAATAAATAAATATATAAATAAAATAGAATACAACCTTGTGTCTTAACCAATTATCATGTCTGCAAAGTTTTTAAAAATCAATTGAACAGTTTGAACATCAAGTGATAACTTTTAAACAAATTTCTGCATTAATAACTTTATAATCTGAGACATAGATCAATATATAGCATTTATATACACATTAAATGGATTAAACTCTAAATATATATTTGAAATACAAAAAAATATAAACATATAAAATCCATGATCTGAAAAATGCACATATGTAAAGAAAATCATTGTAAAGCTTATTCTAATCAATATTGCATATTATTTATATATTAAAATATTTAGGTCAATGGAAGCTTTACAAACCATTTTCTCCACACTTCCTTCAGTTCTTGAATATTCACCACATAGAGAAGAGTTACAGTAGGAATGAAGGATGCTACAATGCATGCCACAGTGTCTAGATAAAGGTTGATAAAGTTTTCAACGTCAGATCGACTGCATGGGTTGCTTGGGTTGTGGCCTCCTTGTTCACAGATGAAGTATCTCTGAACACTTTCCAATAACTGTGATGTATTTTTAGCAAACAGAGTTACTGATGTTAAACATATACAGGCTAATAATATGAAGTAGCCGAACACAACGAGTAGTTTCTTTTCAGCTGTACCGAACTTGAAAGATTCAAATTTTGATTTTTTCTAATACAATGAACATAGCTTAAAATTATATATCGAAAGTACTACAATGCTTTAATAGACTAACCTGTGTTTTCTTAATTTTGTTCAACTTGTGTATTCTCCATATCATGATAAGGTACATAGTACATCCTAAACCAATTATGATGTATAGAGGAATAACTAAGGTATAGAACACTGCATTTTCATTTGCTCCGAAACATAGTAGAGGAGGAAACCTTGCCTGTATAAACCCAAATCCTTCAGAATAGAAAGATTGGTTAGAAGTGGAATTTTCTGAATGCCCCTGAAGATTAATTGCAAAATCAGCCATTGAAACAAGAATGGGGAATAGTGGTATTACTATTCCAACTATGACAAATGTTATGTAAATAAACTTGAGCTTGCGAGAAGATGGAACATGGAATGGAAATACTATTTTGAAGAATAGCATGGTAAAATGGCTTGTATTCCATACTGCTATTTGTCCGAGTACATATACAAATAATATTCCTGTAAATGAATCAAAGTCCACAATAAATAAACAATAACATAGATTGGTTATCCAGATTAACAAGACTAATAGCAAGGTTCTAGTACCACAGTCCTTAGACATTGTTTTTTCAGTACACATAGCTTATAACTATTATCATATAAAAAATAATATATAATTTCTTGGCACCATGAATTTTTTGAAGTGAATACAGTGTATAATATATATCAGCTGAGTCACCTAGCATAGAAGAAATAACTTTATTGCCTTTGATGAATCCTCAATAACCTACACTTAACCATTCCTATTATTGTAGTTATGGTTGAGCTGTTATTGTAATTAAAGTGGTTTTTTTTTTGTGTGTATTCTTCTGTTTTTTCTAATACATTTATTTTTATTATTATTATAACACACAAATTCACCAATCACCCCCTCCCCCCTTCCTTCTCTCCCACCCTGTGTGAAGTTTTTCAGCAATTAAAAACTTATTCTGGTTATTGGGTGTATAGTTTACATGTCATAATTATTTTTGTGGGGTTACTGCCATTTCAGTGATTAAGTCATTCTAAAGTTAATATTATATTCAAATTCTTACAGTAATGAATAGGAAAACTATTATCAAGTAATGAATTGAGATGAGAAAAAAAAGGAAAATAATGATTTATGTACCACATAAATATGCTTGAACAATAGTATGAGACATACATACCTGCTCTTATCAAATATATTTTAGCTTAACATAGCATTATATTTATTGGGAAGTCACACTGATAGTAGATGAGAATGGGGCCCCCAAGCTGGTGGTGCCCAGTGTGCCTATTCAAAAAGACAGCCCTGCTTAGAAGCAGTAGTTTAGACTCTGTTGGTGTCAGAAGAAAGATCTCATTACTTTACATTTTTAACCTTACTGAAACCTTAGTGAGGACTTTGAGGATCATAAAGCCATATATATATATATATATATATATATATATATGTCCAAAAATTAACAGAAATGCTCTTGGATTAGTTACCAATTCTCAATTCTGTTATTACAAATTTACCCCCCTACCCCCTACTTCCCCCTCCCCCCCCCCCCCCCAAAAAAAAGATAGAAAAAAAGTGAGCATGTAACTCATAAGTTATCTTCTTGCAAAGATCGCAAGTAACCTTGTTCCAAGAGCCCAGATTAGCTTAACCCTCAATTACCAAGAAGTGCTACTAGCTATAATTTCAGATATTTTGTTGGTTTATTTGTACCCTGTCACATACCAGACAGAAAGGAAAGAAATTTGGGCATGGTTTTTCTGACCTTACTTGGAACGTGTTTACATAATCATGGTTTTCAGTATTCATAATGTAGCTTAATGGCTGGTTCTAATGCATCAAATTGAGAACCCCCACTCCACCCCTGTCTTTTGAGATTGTTTAAGCATAGCACCCATCTTATGGACAGAGACAAAAAAGACCAATTAACATATGTCTAGATCAGTTGTCTGCTATCTCATCCCAGATGCTTGGGCCTACAAGGCTAAAAAAAAAAAAAAAAAAAAAAAAAAAAAAAAAGAGAAAAGAAGAGCAGGAAGTGGTTTGGGTACAGTTTTGCTGACCTATGTGTTTATACATTTAGGTTTTTATTAAGTGGGGTAGTTTATTCAGGTGTATAGTTGTGACCACTAACAGGAAGCTTTAGAAAAAAATAACTCTACCCATAAGACTTTATTTCAATCTTCGCCAAACTTTCTTATAACCATCCCAGGGTAACTCTCATGAAACCATGAAAATTTAAATCCAAATGATTTCCTACTATGTTAAAAAATCCATCAAGAGGGTGGGGGGGGGGGGGGGGGGATGCTCAATTTCATGCATGAGAATCAGCCACCACGCTACATGTGAGAGGGAACAAACATACCAACAAAAATATCTCAAATCATATTAAAATATTTTTGTTGTCTCCATCCTATGGATGGGTACTTTTCTAATGCTTATAATGTGCAGATGCTTATATTGATTGGGATAGATACTTACACAGCAAAATAGCTTGATGGTTGATTATATGAACATGAATTCTATCATACTTGTGATGATACATATAATCCAAACTTCTATAAATTGGAGCCCATGATCACAGAAACTTATTGGTTTGTAAAATACATGTGTTGTTGCACTAAGTTGCATTAAGAGTTGCCAGGAAAGGGCGATTGATTCTGTCTGGGTGATAGTACAGGAGAATAGAATTGGTGTGTCATAATTAAGGTCAGCAATTATGGCTACCAATTCAAACTCAGAGTAATTTGCCATGGAATTAATTCATCAATCACCTGTTGTACTGATTTTTGTAGTCAATAAACACATTATAACAAAGTACTTAATAGTATGCAAAAATGAAAAGTTCAGTAAATAAGGTCAATTCTTGATATAATACAGAGATTACAGTACAAAAATATCAGTTTCATTATATTCAATATGGAATCTAGTTGCTCATTAAACATTACTGCTCACCTGATATGACACAAAAAGGAGTCACAACTTCCATACTTTCAATCAGATTCATAGAAGTACAGAAGAGGTTATTACGATCAAGGTTGTTAATTATAACAAGAAGGTCTAAGATTACCAAATATGTATTAAAATTATGCTCAGAGCAATGAAATGGGTTTGAAAATTGCTTACCTACAACTTGAGTATCAATTGTAGTGAATACAATAAAGATCGATGGGAAAGTAAGCCTGTGGTATGGATTTAAAATATGTAATATTTTCACTCAAATATTATAAAACATAAAAGTAACCAAACATTATAACATTTTAAAAGTTATAAATAAAGGCACTCAGGCATTCATTATTTGAAGGGAAAAAAAACGAAAAAGGAAAAATCAGAACCAATTAAATCACATTACTCACCTTCATTTACAGGAAAAAACAATATATAAACTATTCACTATTAATATTTATGATCCATAATACTAATAATTGCATCACATCTATAAAAACATAGTAGAAGTGCAATTTTTTTTTCACATTTAATAGTTAATTTTCCAGCACAGATTTTAAATTATGTTTTTCCTGTTCACTCCTATGGTCATATTAGGGATAGATACTGTTGTTTTTAAATGTATTTAAAATATATTGTAGAATGGCCACCTTCAGCGGCTACCACTTGGAGAGTTAATAAATTTTTCATTTTAGGAAATATTTACAAAACATGGTTGTTCACTAACAGTCATAAGGTTACAGATAGCTTTATGTCTTTCAGGTGATTGTCATGGCTGTTCATCAGTCTACACTCAGCAGACCAGAGTAAAACACCTTTTCCTTGTGCTTTATCCTCTGCGTGGGCCTGATGATAAATGGAGTCATAAGGTTGAAGATCCATTTACTCACAGGTGTGTGCCCATATGGTGGACAAAATGACTGTGGTAGCTAGCAACAGCCAGTAATGAAAATAAAACAAGTTTGTCAGTAAGTAATGCCATAGGGGACATTCATGTTTTGCTTCACCAAATTGGTCCATTTTCTAAGAGGAATTCACTGACAAAAACAAAATATGTAGAGATATTGGCTCTTATTATTTAGTTGGAAGATAACTATCATTGACAAATGTTTTATATATATATATATATATATATATATATATATATATATATATATATATATAAACAACTAATCATTTATTGTTTGTGGATAACAGTAGTGTGTCCAGGATTTTCCAGTTGTTGTTTTTGATACATTATTCTTTAAATTATCCACATATCTGATCCCAGGCAACGCAAGGTATAATGCTGTAATTTATAATAAATGAACAAAATAAGGATTTAGGGATTTTCCAAAACATGGTGGGAACACTGATTATTGAGTGCCTAATACAACATTCCTATATCATGCCTCAATAAAACTTTGCAACATGACATTATTATACTCTTATTAGGCTTGATGAGGGGGTCACTGTTTTGTTTCCATACTATTTAAGTTTTCTCTTTTTTATTTAATTTGATGGAGTTTTTCTTCTTCTTTTCATGTGAGAATGTTTGGATAAAACGATTAGGGTCATCATCACACATACACTGTGGATTTTGAAATGCAATGTATATGCATGTTGTCCAGAATAAAATGCAGTGTTATAATTTCGAAGCAAGCTAAATTTGAAATTTTTCAAATCCAACAACAAATCTGGAAAGTGTGATGTCACAACTATTAAAAAAAAATCCTAATGCTCCCACTTACTGGCTATCAGCTTCTATCACCCTAGATGTACTTAAAGGCCAATCCACCATTGACATAGCAAGTGACTGTGTGGCAAGTACTATTGAAGCACATGCTTTATCCATATTTCTGTTTATGTTGTTTACATCAGGTGGTGAAGTATATGAAAGTATTTGAAGCTATTCAAACTATGAATTGTCTGGAAAATATGTATATATTATTATTTATAGGCCATCCATAAGATTCCAAATATCTCCTTAGTAATACTCGAAGAATGGCTGTTTCTAGTAGCCATTGCTCATTAAGTACTTTCCCTCACATTCCAGATAGCCCACGCTTGCCCCATTATTGAAAATGCTGCAGCATTCTGTTCATCCACTTTCCTTTCAGAGATCAAACCGACCCAATACAAGGAAAGAGAGAAAAACTGCAGCTAGTACAAATGTGGGTTATGGGTATGAGAAAAAGGTAAGAGAAATCGTAAGGTGGGTAAAACCTTAAATTATACTAATTATAGTCAATTTTTCGTTGGTGTTCTTTGGATAGGGGAGGTGGAGTGGTGGATATGCAAAATTGATGACCCTTTACCAGAATTTCATAGGAAACAATGAGAATAAAGAAAAATGCCTGTTGCGGCCACAATACATAGGTCATGGAAAGAAATTTTTTTATGAGATAAGGTGGGTCCATAGGGCACATTCACACAAAGTTTCATTAAAATCTGCTCAGGCATCTAGAAGGAGTTCACTATAGAGACAGACAGACAGACAGACAGACAGACAGACAGACAGACAGACAGACAGACAGACAGACAGACAGACAGACAGACAGACAGACAGACAGACAGACAGACAGACAGACAGACAGACAGACATTGGTGTTTATTAAGATAGATATATTCCAGACGAGAGTATTGACTTACATTCTCTTGTATGCTAGACAAGATATAATTATTGATACAGTAGCTGTAAAAAATTGAAAGAATGCAGAAAATAGGAGAACAACATCAAAAGAAGTAGACCATCCTTTATTTCTGTATTGTGTCCAGCTGTAACAACTTGGTACACAGGTACTGGAACCATTTTCTCGGTAAAAATCTTCAGAGCACTCCAGTGCTGCTATTGTAGTTTCATTTGAACCAAGACGTGTTTCTATAGAAATGAAAATATGATATTATGCACCATCTGTTCAAAATATCATTATATAAATATAATCTGACATTAAAAGACGTAAAATTAAAAAAAAGTAAATAGGATCACATATAGTATTGATAGCTCTGCACCTAATGTTGGTGCTGATTTTTTTTTTCCACAATCACATGCACCTGTAGATAATTTTCTCACTACTTTACCATTCTTACTAAAAAATAATCTTTCATCAAAGTTTGTGCTATCTATTATTCAATATTGGACAAGTGACAATTTGCAATTACTTTATTCTTACAATAAAATAAAACAACTAATAAAACTTTTGCAAGATTATTAAATAGACAATACTAAAAATAAAAAAAAATTAATATATGAGCATGTGTCTGTCTATACATATTTTTTATTTTTATGACCGAATGCATGAATACACACACACATGAATGCATATGTACAAACAGAAATAAAATGTTTATATATATATATATACATGTATATATACATATATAGCAGCCACAACAGTCACAACAGCCACAACAGCCACAACTCTGGGCTGTGGGCATGTGTAAATTAATGAAAAATTATAAAATTGGCTGAATATACACAGAAAATTGAAAAAAAAGGAGAAAGAATTGTGCTAAAAAATTTGAAGAGAAAGTTTGAAAATGTCTTCTTCCACTAATTCATAGAATGTTGCCCTCGAAATAATGGTACCATCAAATAATAAAATTTGAGCAAGTAATAATATTATAAAAATAAATGAATAGAAAAATAAAAAAAAGAATGAATGAATAATATAGAAAGTAACTATTTTAAGGATTTGAAACTACTCTACCAGAAATTAGGTCAAAGTACACTTGAGACCACACAAGAAAAATTTTATATTCATTTCACCACCAGCTATTCAAATACTTAAAAAGAAAACAAAGAAACAACAATAGGGGCTTGGAAAGTTGTGGGGAAGGGGGGTGGGGTGGGGGAGCAGGGTGGACAGAGACTATAAAAACATCTTTTGTAATTCAGGCATTGGTTCGTTAGTTTTTCACTATCTACTCAGGAGGGCCACCAGTGCTGAAAAAGATGATGAGGAAATGGATAGTTTGGGCACATATTGTTAACCTCACCCACAGTGTTATTATGAACTTTTGGATTGCAGTACTCACATGCTGCTTGGTGTCACTCCATTGAATTGGGACAGACCCCCTAAGAAAAGTTTGGAAAACAAATCAGCACTATGAGCATAATTTTACCGGATATTCACCAAAAATTGCCTAAAACCATCATTAAGTGATCCTCATCAACCCCTGAGTGGGTCCCAACCTGTTCTTTATTCCGAGGTTCCACTGTATTCTACAGTAGGCATAAATGTATTATAGGTCTTTATTCTGTTTAATACACTGTAGGTATGAATGTAATATAGCCAGTGGCATTAAAAAGCTAGTGCTATAATGGGCCAGCAAATAAACAATGCAGAATAACAAAAACACAAGAATTTCTAATACACAGTGTTATATTACCAAAAATTTGTTTAGGAACATATCTAACATGAATTGAAACAAATTAAACATGAAACATGATTGAAGGCACAGAGGAATATTTCTAGATCTGCTGGCTTCATTCAAATACCTACAATTCCTAAATAGGTGCACAAATTTGAAATAGACAAAAGGGGACAGCCCAGCTTTGTCCAGGTATTAAGATACATTTTTTAGACCATTTCCAGAATAATTCTATGTTATATTCTGACTCATAAACACATTCTCATATAAAATAAACTTGTACAATTTAAGGTAAATCACTTGATTGGACCTGTCATTCACCTGCAGCTTCAACTTGTTCCCCTTGCTGTCACCCAAGACTGATGTGCTAGCAGGTTGTCTTGGGTGTTTATCCAGAGCTCTCCTTTGTTAGCAGCTGTCCATTTTACTGATTTAGTTGATATTTTATAAAGGCCAGAATATTTTGGAGGCTTGGTATATAACTGCAACTAGATTGCCAACAATCAAATCCATAAATTTACATAATATTTGTGTGTTTACTTAAAAGAATATGATAAAAAAGATATTTCTGCTCACTTATCAAACCAGAGCTATTAATAAACTTCTTTGAACAATATTTTTTATCACATATTTTCATTTATTAGTTCATTTTTTTTAACTAGTGGTCACTGATAATTTTGAAACCCAATTGGGTTACATACGCACACACACACACATGCATGCATACACACACGCATGCACACATGCACGCACATGCACACACATGCTTTTGGTTAGTGAAATTCATATATTCTGGTATTTTAAAGTGGATTTGTGATCATATGTTGGTTACACAATCATACAATTGTATTTTCCTTTGAGAATTAATGGTCTATTAATTACAAATAACTAAATATACTAGGAATAAGGACCCCTCTTAAGTGAGGAATTTACACAGAAAAGTCAAAGAGATAAGAAAAGTAGATGGATATACTCTGAAGAAAGTGGCATAGTTGGGTAGGAGGAATTAGTTTTCACCAAGGGCAAAAGTTTGTGGCTGCATCATAAGTTGGTAGCCCATCTGATCTCCACATTGCCATCATCGTATCACAAGCACTGTTATTACAATGAAATTTTTAACTGAGTTGTGGGAAAATGATTGTCAAAAACAATTAACATGAAAAGTTCAGCCTTACAAGCTGGCAAGAAAAACCGTAAAGTGTCATCTAAATTTATATAAATTATTTGTATAATCCACTGTAAGTATGAATATTAAATATAGAGTAGCATCAGAAAGCTGATGTAGGTCAAGCATACAAATAATAAAAGAGAAGACATAAATGCCATTCAGAAATACAGTGAAACTATGTAAGATATCATCAAAACAATCTATTATCCATAAGGATTCCCCGCTGATGAATAAAAAGGTAGAAACCTTAGTAGAGGTGAAGCGAATTTTAACTTAGTGACCAATATGGTAAAAAACAATAACACAAGAGTATTCAAACATAGGGTTTCATTGCCAATATTATTTCTAAGATTATATGTACCTTAAATTGAAATGAATTAATTCTGATAAGTTATATATATTCACCTATACATTTCTATGATAAAGTTAATCTATTTAATGAGATATAAATACCTGAATCCACTAAAATCACCTATTAACTTTATATATACACATGCAGCTAATTTTGTGAAATAATATTGCATTATATGAAAAAAAATTTCCCCTTTATATTTAACCTGTCAACAACTGAATAGCTTGATTAATTAAAATATTAAACTTAATTAACTTACCTGACATATTTCCTGTGATAGTGCCATTCGTAGTGTAAAAGTTGTTTATGGTAGTACATGATGATGTAGATGCTGAAGGAAATGTCACACAATCTGGAATGTCACTGGCAATACTCTCCCACTCCTCTGGGCAAATGATGTCCCTGATCTCTTCACACTGACCAGCTGTAGGTTGGATGGAGACTCCTGACTCAACACACAACCCAAACAGGTGCAGACACAAGAAGGGAATAGCTTTTCTTCTACATTCAGCACTTGCTTTAGTAGAGTTAAGTTCATCCGAAATTTGTGTTGCTGTGGCCTTGTCATTTTTCTTAATGTACACAATCTCGAGGTTAGATGGACAGTTGAGAAATGAAAGGATATTAGAAAATTCTAGCAGGCAAATATCAGTGGTTGTATTGTATTGGAGTGGTGCTTGGCACATTGGGTCAGCAGCAGTAGCAGCTACATCAATAATCATATTAGATGATGTCTAAATTGGAAAAAGAAGAAAAAAAGGTATATAAATAAAGCTGAATTGATAAAAAAAAATCATGACACTGGAACTAGTGTAGGATTAGGTATCCCTAATGAATTTTTTTGGTGGTTACTCCTGAAGAATTTTAACCCATCCCAACCCACATATCACTATCTAAAGTTAAGTTGTCTTTATTGGAAGCTCTGATTGCAAATCCACTTTTGGGAATCTCTTTCTTAGATAATCTTGATGACTACACACGATGAAACCATCAGACATTTGGACTCAATATGAAACGGATCCAGTTATTCAGCAATCCCACCACATAATTTAGCCCTATTTCTCCCCTCCTGGTCTATAGTTCTTTACTAACACCTTTCCTCCCTCAGCAAAATGGCGATGTGTGTGTGACTCGCTTGTGATCATATGTTGACGTCCTTGCTAGAATTGAACTTTCCTCTCCAATTTTGGTTTGAGTAGGCACAACCTTATATATGGTTTCCTACACAGATGAGTTCAGAAGGTGTCCTACCAGTCGTAGTGTGTGTTGTGCATTTTTACTGAAAAAACATTGAGGCCATTAGATTTCCCAGAGCACCTTTTGATGGTTTTTGAAAGCCTGCTTAATAATCTTTACAGCTTGCTCAGTCAGGTCATTGGATGATGGATGATATGGTGCCATTCTGATATGTTAAATTCTGTTTGATTTACAGAAATTCTTAAATTCTGCTTTTGCAAATTGTGGACTACATCCAGACATTATGGATAGCAGAATTTCAAATTAAGCAAACAGCTATTTCTCTTGTTGAATAGTAGTAATTGCAGTTTCTGTAATCATAGTATAAGCTTCTACCCATTTTTATCTTGCTTCAATGACAAATGAATCTTTTTTCCTGCTTTTGGTCTAGCAAGGCCAACATGCAACTTAGATTCAAAATGCACCTGCCAATGCTCCTTGTACCTAAAAAGTTAATAGAGAAGTGGTAACAGAGAGGATAAGTTTTGCAGGAACTTAGAGCAGTATGTTAGTAATCCCAAGTACAACTTCAGCTGTGTTGCGTTCTCGGATCATGGGAGCATCTTTTACATAGACCCTATTTTCTCTGGTGTTGGGTGCAACACCTGGGAGTCAATAACATGGTCTCAATACACCACTGAAGGAGCAAAAGCATACACTTATCCTACATCATTCCCAAATCTGCTCTCTCGAGTCTTTGCAACACTTCCTCTAAGAAGGCCAAGTGTTCTTGTTTGCTGGGACTATAATGGGAATATCCTCTAGATAGACAACTACTCTATAAATTCAACTTAGAATTGTTTCCATCACTCTTTGAAAGACACCAAGAGGCAATGATACCTCAAAGGGAAGCCTGTTATAAACCAAAAAGACCATATTGTGCATTAATTATGACATACTATTGAGGCTATTCATTTAGTAGCAATTGTTGGTATGCTTGTTAGACTTATTTAATTCGGTAAAGGATATCCCATCAGCCGATCTCACAAATAAATGCTCAATGTTCAAAATTGATATTTATTAACCTTCAATGTTTGATTGACATTTTTTTCAAATCTCCACACAAATGAATTGATGCTCAGTCCATCTTCAGAGATGGAACAATAGGAGCTCCCCATTCCTGATTGGAACAGGTTTTATAGTTCTCTTCTTCTCAAGTGTTTAAATTTCTCCTTAACGTTGTTCCTCAGAGAGTATACGACAGGTTCTGCCATACGTAAATGAGGATGAGCACCAAAATTAAAAAATATCTATGTATCACGTCCTTTGAGTATCTCTAGTCCATCTTGAATATTGCCTGATGGTTTGCCAAAACTTACTTTAATGGTTCCACTTGTACAACATTGAAGGAATCCCAGTTGGACCTTATTTCACTAAAACATATATGACCAAAAAAACTTGGACCAGCTCCCTTGACAACCACCAGTAATAATTTAACTGATGGTGATCATATGACATAGTCACATCCAGCTCACCGATAGCAGGAAGTGCTTTTCCTGAACAAATCTGCATAGTCCAATTGATATGTGCAGAATTTTGTTGGAATTGTGCCTTTGATGATTAAAGCATGAAATTTGGCACACAGTTAGAGGATGTCTTTGAGAAGATTTTTGGCTAAAGGGGCATTGCAGATTTGTCCTGTGAGGGGTGTGGCATGTATTTCCAAAATGATTACTAATAAAGAAAAAAATTGAATCAATTTAGTTGTATTTCTGGTGCAGCATGTATAATATAAAATTGTAGAAAGAATGATCAGTGATCTTTGGCAGATGCAGCTGGAGGGGGGGTGGGAAGGATCCCCCTTGACTCACACCTGCTTCATAAGCTGCTAAATTCCACACAATAATACCAAGCTGTCATGTGATTCCCCCACATGGCACATAGCTAGCAGCTGCTTGCAGAGAAATCACAAGAAAGGAGACAAAGGTAAGCATAGCTACATGTTTAGTATAGCTACATGTTTAGTATAGCTACATGGTTTGTAGCTTTAAACTAATAACTCTAGGTCAGATAGCCATATAGTTTGAATATAATTGTTAAGTGCAAAGTATTTAATGTTACCTCTAGATACAAAGTTAAGGCAGCAATGGCCAGAAGGTACAAGGTGGTGGATCCACTTCTGGGACATCAAAACATGTTCTTTTAACAGACTGAAGCAAGTGTGTTTTATGCCAGGAAGATATATCAGAGGTACTTCATTGTCCAGCTGAGTCCAAACATAACACTCTGGGAGCAGGCTACAAGATGATTTCTGACCTTCGTGTGGGTTTCAGTAGGATTAGTTGCTTGCCAAAAACAATTGATCTATCATGTCTTGATGACGGTGATGAAATTGAGGCAACACTTCAGCAGCATAAAGCCAAGTGGGATGATTCATGCAGACTTGGGTATAACAAAACCCAACTACAGTGTGCAGAGAAGAGGAAGAGACCCACAGAAGATGTTGCAAATGCATCTAAGAAGTTTACCCGCCAAAGTTTGGGAGAGAAAAGTACTTTCATTGAAACATGCTTCTTCTGTAGTAAACCTGCACCAGCTGGAAGGTCCTTGAGCAAAGCATCAACATTTGGAATTGATGTCAATGTCCGACAATGTGCCCTCAAATTGGAAGACAAACCACTACTTGCCAAATTGAGTGCAGGAGATCTTATTGCATAAGATGCACAGTACCATCTTCAGTGCCTGGTTTCGTTGTACAACAGAGCAAGGGAAATAAAATCATCCGAAGAATCTGATAAGCATACACTAAATCATGGATGGCATCTGGTCCTGAGATGGCTCATGTGATTGGGGAATTTGAGGGTTCAATTAAGAACATGCAGGACATGGATTACCATCATCATGAACAGAAGAAGCTCACGTAGATGGCTTATGTACAAGACATGAAATCTCTGAGTGCAGCCATAGAAGAAATGGGAAATCCATTTTGTGAGAGTAGCAGTGATCTTCTTGTACTGGACAACAGAAACATTGCAGATTCAGCTGTTAAATGCATTGAATTTACTGAGAAGTTGGGAATATTATGATGTGTAATTGATGGGTAAGATTACCTACTACATTGAGGGTCGATATCTGGAACTGCTAAGCAATTGATTATATACGCTGCATTGAAAATTGCGGAAGTAGATGGTGGAAGCACTTCTGTATGAGAAATTAAGTATATTGAGAAAGTTGGTTGTGGTAAAAAGGTAAAGGTTCAACACATTCAAGAAAGTTGAGGTCCATGTTTTCTATTGAATATGTCAAGTTTTCTTAAGAATTTGTAGTAGCATTTGGTTCTTTTTTAGCTTCACTAAGATATTAGAATTGTAATGCTATGTCAATAAAATGTCTGTCATCATCATTTTCAGTAACCATTCCACCTATCATATCTCTTGTCCATCTTTGTTGAAACAGTTATTTTTAATGTCCACCATGTGCCTACAAAACTTTCTCCACATTATTCAGTAATGTCATGCTGTTTATATTTAATTTGTTTACTACCTTTGTTGTAGGAGAGCTCATAGTATGAAGAAATTCCCACAGACAGAACCTGACTCCATTAAATATTTCCCCTTTTCTTCACTTTATTAAAAGCAACTGTACCATCCTTCATATTGCCTAATAACTGAAGGAGTCAATATTTAAAAATTAACCATTGAAGTGGTGTAACACTTTATCAGTGTTAACAACTTTCCATCACTATCCTAGAACTTAACAAGAATTTTACTGGGACATATTTGATATATGACAACTGCTTTAGACAATCCATCAGTTACTTCCATTTTTTTTTTGAAAAAAAAGAAGGAAAAACATGCATTCTCCACAAAATATATTTTTTCATTAATCTCCCAAGCATCTTCCAATTTTATTTTTATGAATGATATTCAAGTTCTTGGAGCTACAGTTATTTCCTCTACCCATTGCTAAATTAATAGCATTTATTATTTTATCATAAAAGAGGATTTTATTTAATCATGTTGCAAGATTAAGCCACCAGATTAAAGTATCTGTCTATTATGAACCCTTGTAGAAAGGACCAGCAATAGAGCCATAGCAAAATTCCAGTTGATTCTGCAACTTATTGTATCTCTAAAGGGAACACTACTGCACATAAACTTATGCAAGTGTTGCTCTATGTTCTTCAAAGAATATTAAAAAAATATATGTTAGGCTGGAAAAGCTTCAAATATGAAATCACACAAAATTTGATTGTGGTTACCTTTAGCTAGTACTGGTCGCCCAGTTATAAACCTTTTAATTCCAGTGGCAAATTGAATGTGAATGGACTTTAGTTCCCTCTCCTCCACTCTATTAACAACAGATATCTAATAGCCACAGTTTCTCAATTAACAATTTCCACACTCTATGCTATTTTAACTGCATTTTTAAATACAAGATCCGCTTCTGTTAGCGGTTTCTTTTGCTCACCTTCCCTTTTAAGCCCACAAAAGAATCTGTCCTGAAAGGATTCCTTTAGATAAGGTTCAAACTTACAATTTACCGTATATCTCCATAGCTTTGAAACATATTCAACTACTATTTCACCCAATTCTGCTGCCACAGATGAAAATTGAACCTCTCTCTGATTATTAGAGATGGCACTAAGTGTCCTGTCAAGGTAGCCACTTTATCAGTGAATGAATTTCTGTGGGAGCTGTAGGTGTCAGCAAGTTCCATAGTAGCAAGTAAATTTACTACTAATAGCACTTAAGAACATCGCTCTTTGCTTATCCTCACAATGCCATTGGTATCAATAAATACTGGGCATGTTCGACATAAGCTGTCAACAAATCATTTGTTGAGTTAAACTCATTGAGTGTCCCAACTGTCACCATAGGTTCAATATAAGAATAGCTCTTTCTATATCCATACTTTGTCACCAGAAAATGTAGTAACTTAGACTTAACTACGCTTAAAATTTCTGCAAGACAAGTCTAACTCAATTATTCATTGGAAACAAAACTTGTCAACTGATTAAGTCACAACATTCAACAGAATTAAAGGAAACAATTGAACTAAAAAAAATTTAAACTATTAAATGATTGAAGTGACATCAATATGATCACTACACTATCAGGTAAATTTGCTAAATTTTAGTGCATTACAAATTCGTAATGCCAGGTAGTGCTTTGAATGAGAAAGGCTTATATATTGGCAATTTCTTCTGCAATGTACTACTGTATAAAATGCAGATCCATACAAAAGAGCTATTGATAGATTTATAACCATTGAGCAAGAAAAATTGTACATATATTTATTACTCATTACTTCATTACACTACAAAATGGAGGTTCCTACAATTATTAAGTATAATAGCAAAGCTCATTTTAGATAAACTCAAGCTCCTATGTAGAGTAAATTATGTCTGTTGAGGACCCACTGGAGTTTTGTGTGCTTGTGTGATCTGGTTTGATCAAAGTCATATAGGTAGTAGCTTGGTTAATATTGGGGATAACTTATAAGTTCAAATAGCAATTTGTATTACTTTATATCATAAAACTAACCTGTCTTACCAGTGGTAATGGTAAATAATAGAACAATATGGGTAGGGACAGTAGACTCCACACACCAATGACCAGCACACAAAGTAGAACTGCTTCAATGCACATTCAGGAACAGTTTGCATACTTAAGCATTATATATGCAAGGAACTGTAGATTGCCAAAAGTTTAGCATTACCTTTAATTCCAGATTCCCTGACAGAATTTGTATCATCAGTCATGGGATCTTTCTTGAGGGGGGAGCGAACTTCAGGTGAGTGCAGTTCACTCGTGCTGTGCTTCATGTTTCATCAAGCTAAAAATGATTTTATTTGGAGAATGCTATGCTATGTTGCTATACAACTACTCCTGCTTGAAGAAATAGTTCACCAGAACTAACCGGTTAGTTTAGCAAAAATGAATTCATATTTTACGAAGCCTTTTTATTTTTAATTTTTATTTATTTATTTTTTTGCTGCTGTAAATGCCCTGTATTGTTGTCATAAATGTAAGCTACCCAAGTCTCCCTATCCAACCCTTTACCTTAACTGGATAAGGTAAAGGGTCGTTTAGCGAGACTGTGGCTACCCCGTACTGGTGTTGGAGGATATTCTGTTCCCTGGAAATTGTGCCCACCAGACTAAAGGTATAGAGGGTTTGTGAATAAGGGATGAGCTGTAGGATTAATATATATATATATATATTTAATTTATTCATGGATGAATGCATTTTGAGTGGTGACAAAATACTGTCAATTTCTTCACACAAGACAAAGAAAACAGCAGCCTATATTTGAGTGACCGGGCAGTCTGAATGCCAGTGAATGGTTAACAGGTGTTGTAATTATGCTTCAAGGTCACTGATGAAATCTTAGTTCATGATTGACGATCTTCAGAGCACAACCCATGAGTATACTCTCACTTATGCTATTATACAGCAGAAGTTTCTTCAAATTATTAATATTAGAGAGAACCTCTGGTTAGATCAATGTAAACAGGTGTAGAAATATTCTTTCTCTCACTTCTCTGGAGTGTTCTAACATTAGATCAATTTCAGCTGCTGTTTTCTTTGTCTTGTGTGAAGAAATTGACAGTATTTTGTCACCACTCAAAATGCATTCATCCATGAATAAATTAAATATATATATATATATATCAATCCTACAGCTCATCCCTTATTCACTAACCCTCTATACCTCAAGTCTCCAGTGGCCATAAACCACACCCCCAATCAACAGTGCTGTTGACTGGGGCTAATTAGTAGGGCAGGGTAAGCCCCTTTAATTCCAGCACCCATATCAGGCAAAACAGCAAGCTGTCTATCCGAAAATTTAAGATAAAAATAAGTAACATGTAAATTAAAAACTTCCCCCCCCTCCCTCTAGTTGGATACAAGGTGTGGGTGGGTGGGAAAATTCACCCCAAGCTTCATCTTTGTTTTGAGTCAGACCAATTGTTCCTGATGTTTCTCCCTCCCCTCCCCCACCATTCCTCCCACCCTTCTTTGTGGGCACCCACATGCCACCCGGTGCGCCTGCACATCAGGGTGAGCCTTTACCAACCCCATAAGGTATTCTGCCTGGTATTAACCAACCCAAACCAGTGGTTAATTGACCATTAATCCTGTGGCCCATCACTTATTCACAAACCCCCTATACCTCAAGTCTATGTTCCTACCGCCTGATACTGATGCTATCCTAGATTCCTTACCTACCTCTTCCCCTTTAACTACCGACTCCGCAGCTCTTAAAGCTGAGTTGTTCGGCAAGGGTGGTTGTAGCATACCACATCCCAATCAACAGTGGTGTTGACTGGGGCTAATTAATGGGGTGGGGCAAGCCCTTTAAATTCTGCTAAGTAAGGCACAGCCAACAGCCCAGACTAGAACCACCAAAGCGGTCATCTGTCATGAAACTGGAAAAGGATCACACCTGGCATCCCCTCACCAGTAGGTAGGCCATCATGGCAGATACTGGGTACAGGTTTGAGGTCACCTTCCCAATAAACAAGGAGATGCAATGATGGAAAGGGTCTGTCTTGGATGCCATGAGTTGTACTTTCATCAGACTGGGTTTGGCTGGGTCATCCACAGAGATGTGTGCCCCCATGACAGGTGGGCAGAGTCATCATAGGCACCATCCCTTGGCACTGTCAACTCGCCAACCCATAGGTAACCAAAGAAAGCCAGGCAACAAGCCGCCTACAGCATGTTCGTGTCTAGATCACTTGCAAGGGGATCCCAGACCTCCTTGTTCTTCTTCAACAGAGGGGGTGGTAATGGGGCAGCACTCCCTCATGCAAATACCAGCTGCTCCCTCAGCTCGCTTGATTCCCCACAACACATAGTGGAGCTTATACAGTCAGGTTTAAAAGGGCTGCTGAATCTCTCCTCCATGTTCAAATGCGTACACCTAACATGTAGAATTTGATTGTCCGGTGTAAGAGTCCTTCCTTGGCCAATTGTGCTGCAAATTTATACAGCACATTTTTTCCCAGCAGGCACTGCCAGTAGGCCTGCATCAGCACAAATAGTCACAAACCGTTACTGGCCAAAGCATATAATTTACGTGTGGAATCTGCCAGCCCTTTCAAAAAGTACCATTGAACAAGGAGAGCAAGTTCACTTTAGTCCAATCTGGGGTCTGGACACCAAGCACTGGAGCATGCACTCTGGGATGCTGGTGGGTTCCTTGTCTACCAATGGTACCAACCTCTGAAAGGAAGATAGCAAGATTCGTGAGAGGGCATCTGCGGCACTATTAGCCACACCCAGAAAGTGGCAGAAAACCAAAGTCACTTTCCAGTGGGCCAGGAAGAAAGACAGGCATTGCATCTGGTGCATGGCCCTGTCCACCTTACTCCTGCCAGAATTAACAATTGCCACCACTGCAGCATTGTCCCATCGGCAACAAATAGTGAGGCCCTTCCACAGAGGACCCCACACAGCAACACTCAGAACAATGGTGAACAGTTCCTTTACTGTTATGTAAACTTCCCTCCAACTGCCAAGGAGTTCCAATGGAACCACTCCCCCCACCCTCCCCCACCCTCCCCCACCCTCCCCCACCCTCCCCCACCCCGTGGAAGGGTATGCTCCACACCCCCAGGATCCTGAAGCATCTGACATGAGGACTGCCTGCAGTTCCCTCCTTGCCATGCTGACTGTTGGACACAACCCATTCCACATGGGAAGAAAGCACCCCCACCACTTGATATCAGAGTGGAAATCTGTATTTAGCCGAAAACACCACAAACCAACCACTCAACCATTTAATACAGTGCGTCTAGCCCTTAAAAAGGATGAAAATTTAATATTTCACGACTCAGGAGGAATAACCGGCCCTTACAGATAATCCAGCATCCGGCCTGTGGGTGTTAAGGTGCGCAAAGCTTTTATGCACCTCGAAAGCTCAATCATGCACTGGAGAATGCTCTGCCCTGCTTGACAACACAGTACGCTGGAGCTGAAAAATAATGGATAGGAGCTCCCTCTTCATACAAAACTGTTAGTCGCCCTACTCCTGGATGATTCTTTGTAGACGATCAAGCTTTAGTTGAGTCAGATTTAAGGTCAAGGAAGCAGTGTTAAGCTCTAGTCCCAAGAACATCTACTTGGTGGAACGACCTTCCATCTTGGCAGGAGCCGCAGGTACACCCATCAAGTCACAGTGGAAAAGTGCCCAGCTTAGAGACTCTGTACACTGCCGAGATTCTGGCAAACTAAACAACAGAAAGTCATCCAGATAGTAGATACCTTCCACCTTGTCCCAGACAGAAGTACCCAGAGTAAACCATCTGCAATTGTGTTATACAATTTTGGTGCAGAGCGCAAACCAAATGGGAGGACTTTGTCCACATAAATGTAGCCCTTCCAATGCATGCGCAGCAACCAGCAGTTGTCTGGATGAACAGGTACCATCTGAAATGCTCCCAGGATGTCAAACTTGGCCAATGGTGCCCTTGACATAGGTACAACACTTTATGGCTAGCTGTGTCTATGCTAGTGTAGTGCAAGCTGCACAATTCAGTGTTTAGACCATCATTAACACTCCTCCCATGAGGGATAGAAAGGTCGACAATCATTTGCCACTAGCCTGGCTGATGTCTCTTCAGGACCAAACCAAACCAATTCACTTGAATTGATGCAGCTGGGCCTGGCCCAACTTCTCCCAATACTCTTCCTGCCTTCAACTGAGCAGATAGGAATTCATCGATCATGCTGGGTCTCAGATTTGCAGATTGCATGTTAGAAGCAGCACTTCCCAACCTGTTTGGCCCATTCTTGAAACCAATCAATAACCCCTCTCTGAGACCCTTCGCCAGGAAGGTCCAGTAGGTTGCATCTGGGTGGGAGGCTAACTGATCATTCCATACATCAGCTGACATAGGAGTCTCAACGTGACTCCACCCTGCTACATCTGGCAATACCACAGTCAGATTATCCAGTCACTTGCCATCAAAGCCCAACAAATTGTCGGTATAATTGTATGCACCACCAGACACCCCTAAAGAACAGAGCAGAAAGGGAGGCAGTTTGGGCACATTCCTCTTAAACTCTCTTTCCTTTATAGAACATAGTCAAGACACATGGCTTGTTCTACTGGACTATTCAGGAGTTCACACCACCTATTTGTCATAAAGTTGATCCAGAGTTAAATTTTGACCAAAACACCACTCCATAATGACAATACTTCCATCATTTGTTTTGTATACTAATTATATTTCATCATCATTATTATCATTAATATTATTGTTGCAATTACTGTTATTATAATTGTATTCATTCAAATATTTATATTCGGATAGACAACACAGGTGTGGCATGTATCATGCCAGGAACAACAAAATTCATGACAAGTATGCACACATCAATCAATCAATCAATATATATGTGTGTGTATTACATGCACATCAGTACAGGCAACTGGCAAAAGTAATTCAATTTAGTTCTTTGGGCAAGGCCCCACTGCTGCACCTTCTGTCAGCACACAAAGAGCATGTGGGTGACACCACTACACCTTGAACAGTAGTTAACAAATTGGCACAGCTGTGAAGCACAGCCCTGTGGTCATTCCAGGCAAAGCATGCCTGAATCTTCTTCCTTTGTGCCTGAGCAGATCAGATGACCGAACTGGAGGGTAAGGAACAGGTTTTTGACCATTCTTGGTGCTCTCCACAAGTGCCCGAGTTTATAGGTAGTGGTTCAACTTAAAGTTGGCCTCTTTGATTGAGAAATATCCATGATGGAGCCAAATGTCATAATCCTTCCACTATCCAGGTGTGCGCTGATCCGTGCTGGACATGATGTGGGCCAGGTGGCCCCATATGGATACAGCCTTCTCAGGGTAGTGTGCGACACCACACCAGCATCCTGGCCAGGGATAGGATGCCACTTGTTCCTTGAAGTGGACTTCCAGTTGTCCCCTTCAACAGAATGCTTAAACTCTAACAAGAGAGTCTCTGGGGACAGCTTAGCCATGTCCACAAAGTATCTATTCAGGATGCGTTTAATGATCAGCATTAATATTCTGTTTGCCAGGTCTATACCTTACAGTAAAGGTGAATTGCTGGAGTTGTAGACAATGCCACCTTTCCAATGCTCCATCTGTTTGGGGCTGGTATGGAGAGGTTTTTAACTCCTTTATATCACACAACTTGCAAAGCTGCTTCAACATAATAAGTGATTACACACAAAGCTGATTAACATTCAATGGACATAAGTAATGGCATTAAATTAAATGGTTGCCTAACAATAACTAATCTAACGGTCCAGCCCACACTCTAATGTCATTACAATTTATGGAGCTGTTAATTAGGAAAGCTTGTTATCTGGATGCTTCTCTGTCTCTTTGTTTGGAGGCTGGTCCTTACACAGTGTACTTTGAATTTATTTCTGGATAACCTTAAATAGGTTTAGTTACATATCCTTAATATTGTTACTTTCAATATTTCCTCTTTTTTTCTTATTTATTTATTATTTTATTTTTGTATATTATTACTAATTTAAAATATATTTATAAGTGGTTATGGTTTAGCATTATTCTGGTCAACATTCTATGAATTGGTGAAAGAAGACTTTTTCAAACTATATTTTTTTCCATTTCTAAAAAATATAACTCTTCTCTTAAAATTATTCATGGTGTATATTATGCCAACTTCATAATTTTCATTATATTACACATGCCCACACCCCTTCCCCCTCCCCCCCACCCCCACCATTTGTGTTAATAATGGTTGCACAGTATTTATTTGTAGTTGTGTGTTGTAAACCCTTTTTGGCCAAGTTGGTGGATGATAACCTTGTGAACCTTTACCTTATCTTACACATAATCTGCCAAAAGTACAGCTTTTATTTGCCTATAAACTTTTTACTCTCACCATTGTGGACAATTTCAAAACTTCCTCCACTTCTGGAGGAAGTGAGGAGCATATTAAGACTGGATCCAGCCAAAATCCCCCTGTATATGATTTAATGTCTTGATTTAACAATGCCTTAAAATGTTGACTTCTAAATCCACTGAATTTCCATTGGAAAAAAAAAAAAAAAAAGAAAGAAGAGAGAACAAAAACACTAAACAAAACAAAACAACCCAACCATGATCTCGAATTGAATCAACCTTAGCATTGGCTGGAAAAAAAAATCTGAGGAAGTGTCCAAACAAAAACAGCAACAAAAACAACAACAAAAACAATAACAAAAACAACAACAATAAAGTAACCTACAACAAAGTACCCATAATGAAAAGAAATGCATACAAAATAAGTTTAAAAACAATACTTTATTCTAAGTAGCAATGCATGAGGACAATAGAATATTAAAGTCAATTATGCTTTACAAAAAATCTTCTCCAAAATTCCTTTAGTTCTTGAATATTAACCACATAGAGAAGGGTGATTACAGGAAATAATGAAAATATCATGAATCCTAAAGTATCAAGTGGATAGAGCATATTATCAATATCTGAACGGCTGCATGGGTTGTTTGGGTTGTAGCCTCCCTGCTCACAGGTGAAGTACTTTTGGATGCTACCCAATAACTCTGAAGCTTTTTTTAACAAGCAATGTTGATGATGCAAACAGTGTATATAGGAATAAGGAAAGAATAGAATACTCCATCCATACTTGTGGTTAAACACAGGAAAGGTGGAAATCTTGGTGACCTAAATCCTAATCCTTCAGAAAAGAAGGTAAGTATAGAAGTGGAATTATCAGGTAGATTCTGATAATCAACCCCTGATGCTGTCACTGAAGTTATGACAGGAAATAGTGGAAGTACAATTCCCATTATGACATATGCTATGCAGATGTACTTGAGCTTGCGAGTGGATGGAACGTGGAATGGAAATACTAATTTTAAAAATAATATTGTAAAATGACTTGCAAACCAAACTGTCATTTGTCCAATCAGATATAGGATTAGTATACCTGAAGAATGAATAAAAGTGCACACTAATACAACAGTAGATTAATTTTTTTAGTCTACTTGACCATTAGTAAGCCTAATTTAAATATAATATTTTTTTAATATATGGCTTAAAAAATTATATTAGTTAAAAATGTATAAATTATACATAGGCTAAGCAAGCTATATAGGTGACAATAAGTAGGTATATAAAATATCTCAGCATGGTCATGCTCTAATATGCAAGACATATCTTTGGCTGGCAAAATTGCATTCAACAGTTATTTTGAAATTGATAAATAGTTGTAAAGTTAATTGGTTCCAGGTAGAAGTTTATTAGAGCATTAGTACTAATTCACCAAATGTCCATCTGTCTGTCATCCCATTTCTTTGAAATGGTTGAACAAATTTTGATGTAACTTTGCAGACATTATCCTTTGGTGACTGTCAAGGTTATTTACAATTGTCACCTTGATTGAATAAAAAAATCAAAATTTCCTCCACCAAATTCATAAAAAATCAATCACAATTGTTTTTAAGGTATAAGTCTGCAAGCAGAAACTTGGTGGTTCTATTCTTGAACTATGTATATATTTTTATTATTAATTCGAATATCTGATAAAAGGGATTTATTATCAATCAGACCACACCAGGTCACACCTCTTCCAGGTTCAAATTTATGCTGGTATGTATTAGGTATTGTATAGATGACAATTTGGTAAATTATACAAAACAGGATATGTATGAATATATCCCCAATCTCCTAAACTAAACATATCTAATTTATATGAAATTGTCAGGGTATGATCCTTGAGTACTAAAAAAAAAAAGAAAAAAAAAAAGAAGTTTAATCACCAAAAATATCTGAACCCTGCTCTGTGCTAATGACTACCAAAAATATTTTAAAAGCATTTTAGCCTTTTCTTTTGGGTTAGTCTTTCCCTTAGCCCAAGCCTTCCAACCAACAAACCACTGGGCAAATTATTTTAACAATTCAAGTTTGTTTGAAATATTAAAAAAAAAAAAAAAAAAATAAATAAAGAACTTCACTTTCTCTCTACAGTGGAACCTCCCTAAATGGACTCTCTCAAATATGGACAACCTCTATACAACTGATAAACAGTAAGGACCCAACGATTGATTCCCTCAAGAGCTAGTAGATTTGTACCTCCCAAAATGGACCCTCCCAACTCCAAACAATGGACAAATCCTATGGAAGCTTCCAGAAAATTCTGTGAAAAATGAATTCTAAGAGCGGACAAAAGCCACGCCCACAAAAAGATTTAGCAATTATTGTGATATTGAACAAACATACAAGCAGAGGAACATAGAAGTCTAGATTTGTGCACTAAGTGAGGTTCATGATTTTTCCAGTTCTTTTAGTCTCACTATCTAGGCTTTTGGTCCATACAACCAGGTAAGTGCAGGGTATTTCCAGACCACAACCAGCACTTCCATTAACTTTGCTGCCTGTCACTTCAGCTAATCCCTTGTTGACCTCTCAGCTGCAAAAATAATGACATTATAGGAGCTGTATTGTATAGCATATCAGTGGCATTGCTAAAATAGAGGCAGTGAGGCACTTGCCTTGGTGATAAAAAAAATAAAATAATACAATTTATTTTTAAATTTAGTATCTTTGCAGCATTGAATCTGGGAGAGCTGCCTGATATAGTTCACCAGAAGTTGGACAACAAGCCTTACAATGAGTATAAATTATTTTGATGGTCTTGACTACTATTCTGACCACAATTAAAGAAAATCATGCCAAGAAGCTTCTTTAATTCAGTACCGAGTGTAAGAATTTTTATATATCTCCTATATATATAGAAGGTGATGCTGTCTGTCTGTCTGTCTGTCTGTCTGTCTGTCTGTCTGTCTGTCTGTCTGTCTGTCTGTCTGTCTGTCTGTCTGTCTGTCTGTCTGTCTGTCTGCCTGTCTGCCTGTCTGCCTGCCTGCCTGCCTGCCTGCCTGCCTGCCTGCCTGCCTGTCTGTCTGTCTGTCTGTCTGTCTGTACCATCATTCCAGCCTACCTGGGTAGGTGGATTTCTCTGAAACTTGGCATGATGAAAGGTTTTAACCAAACTTAAAACATGGGCTAAAAATTTCGAAAAATGGTTGCCATGGTATTGAGAAAAAGCCAAAATAAGTAGAATTTTAGCCTATATTGGCCCTAGTGTGTGTGTGTGTGTGTGTGTGTGTGTGTGTATATATATATATATATACACACACACATATATATATATATATATATATATATATATATATATATATATATATATATATATATATATATATTTTAAATCTTAAAGTTTTAAAAAATTTTTAAATTAAATTTAAAAAAATTAAAAAAAAATTTTAATTATCATAAATTTTTGATCACCAGAGCTACCCACCTATGCTTAGGTAAAACAATATTGAATTTCATATACAACCCAAAATTCAAAGCCAGTTGCTGTGAAGCACTTCAAATTCCCTTGGAAAGCAAGACAATTGCACTATAAAGATTAATGGCAATGAAAATTTAGCCAGCTAATTTTTCTAGGTCACCAACAGCAATCAATCACTTTCTATTTGTGGCAGCTGCTTAGCCATTGCTAATTTTCACCTTTTGCCATTTGTTTTTCATGCTTTATTTGTTTCAATTTATTTTATTATCTACCCTAGCACCAGAATGATTTTGTCTGCAAAATATTATCAAAGTAAGTTCAGCCATTAGAAGCCTTATTCAACATAAAAGTGGCAATCTATGGCCTATATGTATACAGATTATGTCAATTGTATCTACCTGTATTAGCTAATTTCAAAATTTTAGAGATGTTGGGTGCTTAACTCTGAAATTAATTTTTTTTTGGTTTTTTTGTTTTTTTGTTGGTACAAATGTATCAATATATAAATAATTCTTTACCAGTGCATATATTTAGAAATAAATTATTTTTGCTTTTAGTTAGTGGGACAATGTTTCTAGGTTTATTCTTTGAGAATAAATTGTTTACAGAACATAAATAAACAGAGGAACAGGGAAATTGAGGCCTGGGTTTAGCATACCAAATAAAGGAATTATATGGCAGGAATTATATGGAAGTGTGTGTAGGGGGGGGAGGGTGGCGAGTTGAGATCAGACTCAGACTCTGAGGGAAGTGGGAGCTTGATTGGAGGAACCAGCTTTCCTCTGGCAAACTCTTTACAAGAGATCCTCAGATTAAAAAGTAGGAAATTTTGAGCACTTAGAAGAAATACTTATCAATTGATAGATTTATGATAAGTTGTGGGAAGTAAAATAAAATATAGATGAACATTTCAACCTTGCAGTGCAGTGCTCATCAACCTTTTTCAATTCTATTTACCCCAACCAGAGAATCTTGTTATCCCTAAACATTGGGACCAACAGGAGATTACATGGAGAGAGAGGGGGGAGGAGAGGGTGGGTGGCAGCAAACAGCTTTTAAGCTAGCTAATACTTGTTATTTAATATATTTAGACACAATTTTGATAAATTTTTCCAATTAACTTAGTCAAACTCATCTGGTGAACAATCACTTATTTTAGCAGGAGGAGGTGTTGAAGTGAATTTGAAAAAAGCCTCAAACTTTGATTTCCCCATGAGTTCCTGAAAATTTTCACTTGAAAGTTGAAATTCTGGAAGATAATTGTGGCTAAAGAAGGTTTATAACACCTGTGTTATAATAAGTTGGGCTGCTGTCTTCACCAGCTGAAGCTTTAGCTAAAGCTAAAATCTGCCTAGGGTAATAAAATTGGGCCAGGATAATAATTGTTACAGTTAGCATTGGTGGAATCAATAGCAGAAATCTGGATTTGGTAATGTATTTCAGTTTGAATTGGTAAATTAAAGTTGTAGAAAAGGGGGCCTTGAAACCTGTCAAACCCCCCTGGATCCAACACTAAGTGACATCACACTTTGTGAACACAGCAAAGCCACTTACTTTTCGAGCACAGGAAAGCCACACACTTTTCGAAAACACAGCAAAGCCACACATTTGATGAAAACAGCAAAGCCACTCACTTTGCAAACACAGCAAAGCCACTCATTTTGCAAATACAGCAAAGCTACTTCCTTTTGGAACACAGCAAAGTCACTCACTCTTCAAACACAGCAAAGCCACACACTTTTACAAACACAGTCTAAGTGCAGAGCCACCTGCTCCACCCATATGGCAACATTTTTGAACTAAGCCACCAGCTTGTTGCCAAACACATGACATACCCGCAACCATATCATTCCATACCACATTGATAAACCTAAACAGATAACACACCAAGAAAAAACAACATTTGTTTCAAAACACAGAAAAAATTGCAGCCAGATAGGCCTAGGCCCACCAGGCACCAATCCAATTCATACCTGCCAAACTAAATTACTAATTTTCAGGGACAGGAGGGGAAGAAATCAGGGACAGATGTACTAATTTCAGGGACAAAAGGGAAAAAAAGAAGAACATGCGGAAACAATGCCATGTTGTGAAGTATATTATATTAAAAGAAAGTTTGATAATGAATATATTGCACTCAGCTAATTGTCACTCTTGTGAAGGCATACGACAGTGGCCTTCTTAAACTTTAGTAAAAGTTCTTTCCCCATTGTCACTTCAGTGCAACAGTATATGCTGTTAAGCCTGACACTCATCAGAGCCACAATGGTTTTTTGGTCCAAAGTCACTGGCTGGTCAGTGTGAATTTTTCTTAACATTGAAAACCCCCTTTTAGAGTCAGCATTGGAGCAAGGAATTCACAGAAGCCCTGACGTAAGCTTACAAAACAAACCAAATCTAGATTGGCCTTCTAGAGTCATTATGTTCCCTACCTCCTTCCAGAAAACTCCTGCAAGAGGTTTCTCTGTACCATCTGCAGCTTCTTTGCATAATCAGGTCACCTTAACTTACTATATAATTATTTTTGCTAGCACAAATAATAATATAAATTGGTAAATTATCCACAAAAAAAAGTACAGTTTTTTTTTCTGATCCTAGGATATCATTAATATTCTTTAAAGATGTTGAAATACCAACAAATGTACTAGTGAATCTTTGACGGTGTATTTCTGATGGTCATCAATAGTAGCAGGAAGTGTACACGCTATAGTGAGCAATACTTCATGTTAGGGAAATGATCTTCATCTCAAGTGTATACAACTACAAGCAACAAAACTTGCTCATTTATGTTTGCAAGTAAAAGGTGTAATAAATGTTAGTAAATAAATTCTGTCTTATCCTAGATACAGATTTTCACCATTTTTTTTTCTGCAAGAAAGATGATCTGGATTGGTGCTTTGAGATTCCAGCAGCAGCAGCAGCAGCAGTGAGGTGTCTTCAGCTATAGCTGAATACTTAACTACAATCTCAATATTTTTAAATATTATTATTATTTTTTTTAAATTTTAATGTTTCCTTTCTCAAGCTCATGAACTATTTCCATCTTCTTTTAGCTCTTCCAATACACAACGGACAGAAGCTACAGTTCACTCCTTCTTATCATTGAAAACGTCTTCATAAAACAACAACAAAAAACAACAAAAAGCCAATAAACAACAAAAAGAAATTAGCAAAACTTGCAGCAAATTGAGTTTGCTCCACAGATAATTTTTCCCCACCGCTATTGCCTCAAGAAAGCAAAGAATAGACCCTTTACTAAATCATTAGCTAAAAAGGGGTAGTTCGTAGGAACTCAACGAACTACCCCTGGATTTGCCCTTGTCTAGGGGTGGCAGGCTAAACAGTCAAAGAGGATAAATAGCATTGGAGCAGCTGTGCTGAAACATGAAGAACTTTCTGATTTACTAAGCTAGTTAACCAGCCTGGAGAAGTGGGTGTGATATGTTACCGAACTTCCTTCAGGGGACATTCTGGGTAAATAGCAACTTTCTACCGGGACTTGGGAAAGGCTTTGGGAAAGGCTCAACAAATCGGGACTGTGTGCCAATTGAGCCAATAAGACAATTGGCTATCAATGAATGAGAACATACACACAACTGAATGCTCACCAGGACTTGATAGGTACAACACAAGGACAGAGAGAAGCCTACAGGCAACAGCACTCCCTGTGGGATTCTCTGGCTAGGTTTTTAAATTAGGAGCAGGTTGCTCAGTAAGTGCCTGGTCAGACTCCCTCCCAGATGCAGCAGTACTAACATGGCCTTCAGGCAGCATGTCCTAGCCACTGACTACATGATCACTGGGTTCATACATCAGAAATAAAATGCCAAAAGAATTGCCAAAAGAGTTGCCAAAAGAGTTGCCAAAAGAGTTGCCAAAAGAGTTGCCAAAAGAGTTGCCAAAAGAGTTGCCAAAAGAGTTGCCAAAAGAGTTGCCAAAATAGTTGCCAAAAGAGTTTGAAAAAAAAAAAAACAACAACAAACAAACACATGAAGATAGAAAATTCACTTCAAGCTTCACCTTTGTTTGTAGTCAGATGATTGTTCCTGATTTCCTCCACTGTATACAATTCTCATGATGCCGATATGGGGTTTTCCCATGGCAAGGTTGTTATTATTTATTTATTTATTTATTTATTTATTTATTTATTTATTCATTTATTTTTTATTTATTTATTTTTTTGAGTGGTTGGAGGTGAAATGATACTGAATGAAATTTATCTAGTGTGGTCTCTAGTGTACTTTGAACTTATTTCTGGACAAAGTTAAATAGGTGTAGTTACATATCCTTAACACTGTTACTTTCAATATTTCCTCATTTTTTCTATTTATATATTTTTCATTTTTTTAATATTAATACTAATTTAAAATATATTTATTCGTGGTTATGGTTTAGCATAATTCTGGTCAACATTCCATTTCATGAATTGGTGAAAGAAGAATTTTTCAAACTATATTTTTTTTAACATTTAAAAAAAAATATAGCTCTTCTTTTTAAGATTATTCATGCATATTCTGCCAACATCGTAATTGTTATTATTTTACACATGCCCACCCCCCCCCCCCCCCATTTGTGTAAAGAATTGTTGCACAGTATATACTTGTAGTTGTGTGTTGTAAACGGTTTTTGGGCAAATTGGTGGGTGATAACCTTGTGGACCTTTACAAGTATCTTGCACACAAAATCTGACAAAAGTACAGCTTTTATTTCCCTATAAACTTTTTACTCTCACCATTGTGGACAATTTTAAGACTTTCCTCCGCTTCTGGGAGGAAGTATGGAGCATATTAAGACTGGAGCAGTGGTCTAGGCAGGCAGGCAGGCAGGCAGGCAGGCAGGCAGGCAGGCAGGCAGGCAGGCAGGCAGGCAGGCAGGCAGGCAGGCAGGCAGGCAGGCAGGCAGGCAGGCAGGCAGGCAGGCAGGCAGGCAGGCAGGCAGGCAGGCAGGCAGGCAGGCAGGCAGGCAGGCAGGCAGGCAGGCAGGCAGGCAGGCAGGCAGGCAGGCAGGCAGGCAGGCAGGCAGGCAGGCAGGCAGGCAGGCAGGCAGGCAGGCAGGCAGGCAGGCAGGCAGGCAGGCAGGCAGTTACACAAATAAATACTGGATTTCCTTTAGAAAAAAGGAAAAGGGAGAACAAAAAAACAAAAAACAAAACAAAAAAGCAACAACCCAACCTTGACCTTGAATTGAATCAACATTAGCATTGGCTGGTAAAATGAATATGAGGAAGTATCACCACAAAAACAACAACAAAAAAAACAACAAAAACAACAACAACATTAACAAAAAGTAGCCTACAACAAAGTACCCATAATGAAAAAAATGCATAGAAAATAAATGTAAAACAAAGCTTTATTCTAAGTAGTACTGCATGAGGACAATAGAATACCAAAGTTAATTATGCTTTTCAAAACATTTTCTCCAAAATTCCTTTAGTTCTTGAATATTAATCACATAGAGAAGGGTGATTACAGGAAATAATGAAAACATCATGAATCCTAAAGTATCAAGTGGATAGAGCATATTATCAATATCAGAACGGCTGCATGGGTTGTTTGGGTTGTGGCCTCCCTGCTCACAGGTGAAGTACTTTTGGATGCTACCCAATAACTCTGAATTTTTTTTAACAAGCAATGTTGATGATGCAATAGTTATAACAGTCATCAATATGAAGTAGCAGAATACAATGAGCAGTTTCTTCTCGGCTGTACCAAAATTGAATAATTTGAACCTCATATTTTTCTATTTCAATAAAGAAAATTGATATTACAATAACAATATTTCCTACAATAGTTAGACTAACCTGTGCTCTTGTCATTTTCTTTAACTTGAGTAATGACCAGATTATAATGAGGAATATAGTACATCCAAAGCCTGAGATAATGTATATAGGAATGAGGAAAGAATAGAATACTCCATCCATACTTGTGGTTAAACACAGGAAAGGTGGAAATCTTGGTGACCTAAATCCTAATCCTTCAGAAAAGAAGGTAAGTATAGAAGTGGAATTGTCAGATCGATTCTGATAATCAACCCCTGATGCTGTCACTGAAGTTATGACAGGAAATAGTGGAAGTACAATTCCCATTATGACATATGCTATGTAGATGTACTTGAGCTTGCGAGTGGATGGAACGTGGAATGGAAATACTAATTTTAAAAATAATATTGTAAAATGACTTGCAAACCAAACTGCCATTTGCCCGATCAGATATAGGATTAGTATACCTGAAGAATGAATAAAAGTGCACAATAGTACAATGATAGATTAATTTTATAAGTTTACTTGACCATTAGTAAGCCTGATTTAAATATAATATTTTTTTAATATATGGCTTACAAAATTATATTAGTTAAAAATCATATAAACCTTTAGTGAACTTTTTGAAGTGAGTACTATGTATAAATCATACATAGGTTAAGTGAACTGTATAGGTGACCATATGTACATATATATAAAACATCTCAACAGGGTCATGCTCTAATATGCCAGACATATCTTTGGCTGGCAAAATTGCATTCATAAGTTATTTGTTTAGGTAAATTGTTCCAGGTAGAAGTTTACTAGACTATTAGTACCAACTCACCAAATGTCCATCTGTCTGTAATCCGATATCTTTGAAATGGTTGAACAAATTTTGATGTAACTTTGCAGGCATTATCCTTAGGTGACTGGCTAGGTTATTCACAACTGTTACCCTGATTGGATAAAAAAATTAAGCTTTTCTCTACCAAAATCATAAAAAATCAATTACAATTGTTTTTAAGGTACAAGTCTACAAGAAGGAACTTGGTGGTTCTATTCTTGAACTGTTTTTTTTTTCATTATTAATTCAAATATCTGATAAAAGGGACTTATTGTCAATCAGACCACACCTGGTCATACCTCTTCCAGGTTCAAGTTTATGCTGGTATGTATTATATATTGTATAGATGACAATTTGATAAATTATATATAACAGGATATGTATGTATACATCCTCATTCTCCTAAACAGATCTAATTTATTTGAAATTGTCAGGGTATGATCCTTGAGTACTAAAAAAAGAAAGTTTAATCACCAAAAAATCTGAATCCTGCTGTGTGCTAATGATTACCAAAAACATTTTTAAAGAATTATAGCCTTTCTTTTGGGTTAGTCTTACCCTTAGCTTAAACCTTCCAAACTACAAACCACTTGGCAAATTATTTTCACAATTCAAGTTTGAAATATTAAGAGAAAAGAACTTCACTTTCCCTCTACAGTGGAACCTCCCTAAATATAATCTCTGAAATAGGGACAACCTCTCCACAACTGACAAACAATAAGGTCCTAATTGAATATTTTGCTCAAGAGCTAGTAGATTTGTACCTCCCAAAATGAACAATGGACAAATGCTATGACAGCTTACAGAAAATTTTGTGACAATTTAATTCCTAGCTGGAAAAAAGCCATGCCCCCCAAAAAATATAGCAATTATTGTGAAATTGAACAAACATCAAGTTATGGAACAGAGAAGCCTAGATTTGTGCACGAAGTAAGGTTCATGACTTGACATGTTATTTTAGTCTCTTTATCTAGGCTTTTGGTCCATACAGCCGGGTAAGTGCAGGGTATTTCTAGACCACAACCAGCACCTCCATTAATTTTGCTGCCTGTCACTTCAGCTAATCCCTTGTTGACCTCTTGTTGCAAAAATGACAGACACTGTAGGAACTATTGTGATGTATTTACCTCATTCATTGTAGTATAGATTTAGTAATTGTTATTGTTAACATACTTGTGGTTCTATATCATTTCTTGTCATGTCATAATTACTGAGTGTACACTTTAAAATGTCATGATTTTATTTCATATCACCAGGTCCGGTATTGTATTGCTTTTGTTGATTGGAGAGCTGCCTGATTTAATTCACCAGAAGTAAGACAGCAAGCCTTACAATGAGTATAATTTAGACAAACGTATGAACGGATTCCTCTGAAATCTAGCATACGTGTAGTTTTGACCAGACATAAAACATAGCTAAAAAAAATAAATGGTGTATTGCTTTTGTTGATTGATTGATTATCAAGTATTGATTATTGAGTATACACTGGGTGTGTGCGTGCAGCGCTGGTTGGGGAAAGAACTAGTGCAGTACTAGCTAAGACAGTACAACTATATTGTATGGAATATCAGTACCATAGCTAAAATAGAGAAAGTGAGGCACTTGACTTGGTGATAAAAAATTAATAATAAATGGTGAGTCTGGTGACAAATAAAGAGAATTCAAATCTACCATACAAAAGAAAACACCTAAAAACCTTGTAAGTGCATAGTTCTATCATGTGGAAATTCAGTGTTCTAACCTATTATTGGAATGTTTTTCTTGTTTTGATTCTTTCCCTTATCTCCCCACCCCCATCTTTTCCCCTTTTACTCTTTCATTTCTCCAGCCCTTCTTTTTTCCTTCATCTTTTCTTTTCTCCCCACTCCCTCTTCTGTGCTTTTTTATTTCCCCCTTTTTAAAAAATTTATTTCTTCTTTTCCCACTTTTTTCCTTCTTGATTTTCTTCTCCATCCTATGTCCTTTCTTCTCCCCCACTATTTAACCTTCTTACTTCTTTTCACCTCTTATTACTTTCTTCTCTTCTTCTCCCACCTTTTTTCTTTCTCGTTTTCCACTTTTTTTCATTCCTTCTTTACGATTCTTTCCTTCCTTCTTTTCTTATCTCACCTTATTTCCTTCATCCTTTTCTTCTTCGATCTGTTTTCTCTCCCTTCTTTCTTCCCTCCCCCACTTCCCTTTCTTGTCTTTTTATTCTTCGATCTGTTTTCTCTCCCTTCTTTCTTCCCTCCCCCACCCCCCCTTTCTTGTCCTTTTATCTTCCTTCCTTCTTTTCTACTTTCCCACTCTTTTTTACCTTCCTTTAGTTATTATAAAATAGCTTATTGGATCATTCATATCACACCTAGCCACACCTTTTTATGCTTTATACATATGTGGGAATACATAAATTCCCCTGTGTGTATCCACTTTACTGCTAAACCACCATGAAACTTGCTCTTCAGGATAAACACATCCTATATCTAGGATTTTTAGCTAAACAAATTTGATCCACCTGGCCAAATTTTGTTATTTAGGAGTGTGAAGCTAAAATACCAAAAATGATATTTAGGTTAGATAATTGGACATAGAAACCTAAATATTGCCATACACACACATTATTATGATGAAGCAACATGGGCTGGATATGTATGTTTGTGTGTATCTACTCCCTAACCAAGCACCATACCAAAATAAATCCTCTCTTCAGGGTGTATATATCTGGCACAAAGGATGGTTCTAAAACTCAAAACCTTTGGGTAACAGGCCACATCTTATCTTGTTGGCATGCTAGGCCTAAAATGCAACAAAAATGATACTTAGGACAAACCTTTGGACTGACATCTTAAACTAAGCATGCACAAACATCATGACTCTGGGAGCAAAATGGGTTGGTTCCCACCTAGCCACAATTCTTCTTCTGGAAGTGTCTGGTTAAATACAAAACATTTTACTTGAACTAACTTTTGGATATCTCCTGGGTCACATTTGGCCACACCTCTCCATATTGTCATGTCATTATATTCCTGTCTTCACTAATTGTGAAGTATTAGTTTGTTTAAATTGAAGTAATTCTGTTACATCTCACCCTCTCAGCAGTTAATACCTATCTGTTCTTAAGTCTTGATTTCTTGGCATTGCTAAAAGTAAAATGTAACATTTGACACTAGCAGTGTCTATAATTATTCTCAAATTATAAGAGGATAAATGAAAAATATTATATTTTGAGAAAGATCAAACAGATTTAATTATAAAATGAAAATGAAGTTTATCAATATTGAAACAAGCTACTGTTTTTTATACTTGAAATAGATACAAAATTTTGAAGTACAGTTATAACATACAATAGGTACACCAATTTAGAATTATTTTTACTAAAATGGAAATAGAAATAAAAATGAAACTTATTCTTTTTCAGGCCCTTCCCACTAATCAAAATAAGACAATGATGGTACATTCATAATAACTATCAATAATTAACTCGTATCTTTTGTCCAAATTAGGATTGATTAATTTTCAGCAGTATTACTAGACTACATTGAGATCAGTTATCATAAATGTTTAAGTTTCTTCACTGCCATTCATGCACTGACAGCTTACCTCCTTCGATCTAAAGTTAACAAGTAAACTATCAGCAATCACAAACATTCTCTAGTAGGGAACTTCATACTATCAAATGTACCTTTTAACCAACTAAAACATGTATTTCTGATAAAGAAAATTTTGTCAAATTAGTAACAGAATTTGTTGCTGTAGACCATAGCCAACCATATCAGCATAAAATATGGACTTTCATTGCCACTTATGATCCATTACATTAGTTTATAAAATAAAAATGAAAAAAAGGTGAAGAATTAGTGGAGAGTCATCAGCCACCTTCTTGCCAATACTACTTACATAATCATCTTGTAAGAATAAACTAAATGTTAGCAAAATAATTTTTTTAAAAAGAGTCTCCAATTCCAATTTATGTAGGCTTAAGAGAAAACATTGAGCTATTGAGCAGGTGCTGTAGCCTAAAATGGATTGTCCCTCTATACCTTACCTACTGTGCTATGATGTTCAAATGGTAATTGTAAAGATATACATAATAATTAGGCTAGGAATCATTACTGATTATGAAGAGCTAGAGGATGGTTATGATTATTAGATAATAAAATATTCTAATTAAGACAGTTATATGATATATATATATATATATATATATATATATCAATGCATTGAATTAGTGCCAAACTACTTTAGTCCTACAGGAGTAATAACAGTATCCTTTTTTGTAATATAAATTTTAAATATTTACAGGACCTGACTATAACATTCTTTAAATTCTAAGTGCATAGACAACAGAATAAATACTACTAAAATTTTGTTTGATTGACTATTTCTTACCTGATATGACACAAAATGGGGTTACTTCTTCCATACTTTCAACAAGATTCATAGAAGAGCAGAAGATGTTGTTTCGACCAACGATGTTAATAATATAAGATAGTGCTAAAAATGTATTTTTGATATCATATCATATAAAGAAAAATTAACAATTTTTTTTTTGTTGTTAAAAAAAAAAATTGCTTACCTAAGATAAACGAATCAACGTTCATTAATACAATGAAGATTGATGGGAAAGTAAGCCTGTAATATTAATATTATAATAAATAATATTTTCACTTAATTATTCAAAACAAAAACAAATATATACTAGTGTATATAATTAGCTAAAACTGAAACTAAAATTTGTTTAAGAACACATACAAAAAAAACAACAACTAACAACCAACTAGATATACTTATATTTGCACTACCTACCTTGATGCAGTGAAATAAAATATTTTTTTATTGAAAAATTTAACTATTAATAGTTCATAATAGTCCATAATATATAGTAAGTTGTACAAAATTTAAAAAAAAGGAAAAAAAAAAGGGTACACAGTGGTGGCACAGAAATAAACTATGACTATTTTACTATATATTCTCACAGAATGCTACTGCAGACACCGATCCTTTAGTGAACCATATAATAAATTTTCAGGAATTTCAGAATTCTCCCCTCCACAATTGAATCAGTTGCATTCTCTCAGGAGCTAAACAACTAGTTAAGAGAAAGGAGAGAAGAGCTGCAGCCACTACAATTGTGTGTTGCGGGCATTCAAAAATTAAAGAAAATAAAATTGGCAGTACAATTTCCCAATTATAGTAATTAATTTTTTTGTATATTTTTGTTGTTTTATTTTTTATTTCTGTTCTATTTTGGAGGGGGGGAGGTGGAGTGAGTGCCTGTGAAATCAATGACCTTTTACCTAAATTCATCGTAAGTGATAAGAATGCCTAAAAAGCCTGTTGCAGCAACAATACATGCACAGTGGAAACTAAATTTTTATCAGGCAATGTGGGACCACAGAAAATATTCATATAAAGTTTCTTAAAAATTGGCCCAGTGGTCTAGGAGGAGTTCAAAGGGATAAAACCAGCATCAGGGGTGGGGGATGGGGGGGGCGGGGGGCGGATATGGATCTAGAAAAGTCTTTTTTCCAAAGAAATCCCCCTAGTCTCCTATGCTAAGATTAGCCAGCTATTTAAATGATGTTAGATGTTAAAAATTTAATTTTTATTAAGTAGAGATGCTACCTTGTCTGTCCACCAACAGCAAGAGCAACACAGGATAGCACCAGCATATAGTGCAATAATAAATAGAAAGATACCAGAAATAAGATCTTTTTCATGCATGAGTGAATTTCCTTCAAGCATGAGTAACCTCAAAGGTGATGATGACACTGATAACCAAACTGAAGTAGAAATAGTGATTACCCTCTCTTAAATTGCCCATGCATTGTTTCTTTCCAAATATGCCAAAAGTGTATCCCCAGTAACACACACCCTGGAACCCCATAGGTACCCTGAGAGGTTGGGTATGTGGCTCCCAAAATTGAAGGAGTAGAGATCACTCTCCCTTGAATTTCAATGCATGCATTTTTCCAAATGTGCCAAAAGAAAAGTTCCCAGAAAGTTTGGAGATGCTGCTCACAAAAATGAAATAGTAGTGATCACCGTCCCTTGAATTGCCATGTACAATGTTTCCTAATGTACCAAAAATATTCTCTGAAAGTTTAGTGACACTGCTCTTAAAAACTGGGATAGTGATCACTCCAACTTCAATTGCCAATATATGCATCTTTTTTGTTTCCAAATATTCAAAATGTACTGAAAATGGTAAATTTTAATGACTGAATTACACTCCATTTGTTAATTACATATGTAGTTTAACATGTCCTATGATTTTTACCATACCAGTTGACAGTTGTTAATTACATATGTAGTTTAACATGTCCTATGATTTTCACCATACCAGTTGACAGTTTATGAGGAGTTTCGTGAAACACAGATATCTGGAACTGTCTAAAAAGTTGACACAGTAAACAATCTCAATGAACACCCAATACATTCAGGTCTGCTAGCCCCAGCAGGGATAGACTTTTTCCTCTAGTGAAAGGCACAAGATTGTTACATGAAATGACCAACTATTCTTGCAAAACTTATGGATAAGTTTATTTTTAACTGAAACCTTCCAAAGTATTGCACTCATGGGTGATAGTAGATAACTTATAGCCTTTTATCAGCACTAGCCCCAAAAACTAAGTATGCAAACCTATAGTGTCAAATAGATGTCTGATATAAGTCACTGTCTAGACAAGGATGGTATAACTAGATTTAGGTTATTATCCCTACAATGTTGATGTATAGCTTTAGGCTATAACTGACACATCTTAGTAGAAACACCATAACCTTTTTCTGCCATAGCTTGTGCTCCATAATATCCTTAACTACGAAAATGGTACATATCAAGATTGTCTTCCTTCAAGAATCCTATGACAGATTCATCAAGCTTGATAAAATCAAGAAAATATTTTCATATAATGAACTCACTGAATCTATCTAAATATCTAATGCAGATGAACATGATAATGTGTGGTGACATCTGGAAACTCCTCGACTAAGCAAGAGGACCACTAGTTTATGTAAAATATCTACTTTTATGTAACTGTACCATTTTAATAATATACAGCATCCGATTCTATGTTACCAGTATTAGATTTTGATGATTTTTCTGAGTTACACCAACTTGCTTTAAATATATATATATTGGTGAAAAAAAAAACAAGTGAAGTTTGTTTTTTAGTCTCTTTTTTTTTTAGGTGGTTGTCAGAGTTTAGGATAATCAGTGTACTCTCAGTCTCTATGCAGTCCACAATCAATGATCAGGTTTGAGATTTAGGGTAATTAAAGGTCAGATCTGAGATTTTAGTCCATTAAGGATCAGGTTGTGGTTAAGTAGTACTAGAGATATTTCCACAACACTACCTGTTATTACTGCACATGTCATGAGAGTTGACCTGTTGCAAAACTTAAATTGACAGTGTTTAATCACTTAATAGATCAAAAGTTTTACCAGGGCGAGTGACTTTGTTGCCCCTATCGAAACTATGCCATATTACTGTTTATGTTATTTTTAACATATAAACAAATTGGGAAGTATATTTAAATAAATGGGGTCATCTAATCTGCCATAGCCTTAGCTCCATTCCTAGCCTTATGCCATTGGAGTAATTTCAGTTTCACTATTGCTGGGGACCTTTTGAAATTAGTTAGTATATATTAGCCATCAATTAGGCTTTAAATGTTAATAGTAGTATTTAATCCAGACAAAAATAACTTACATTCTCTTGTATACCAGACAAGATATTATGTTTGCTGCAAGAGATGCAAACAATCCGATGAATGAAGATAGGAGGTACAACACATCAACTAGAGTAGACAATCCTTTACTTCTGTATTGTGTCCAGCTGTAACAACTTGGTACACAGATACTGGAAACATTTTCTCGGTAAAAATCTACGGAGCATTCAAATTTTTCTATATCAGTTCCATTTATACCTGGATAAGGTTCAATAGAATTTACATTAGAAAAATGTGTATAAATTGTTTAATATATCATGTCAAAAGCATCAATGGACAAAAACAATATAATGATTAAAGATTAAAATTAAAGCTAAGTTATAGGATGATGTGCACCAATAATAACTCTCCACTAAAAGCATTTACAATTGATGACTTTGATCTTTTCAGGCACATGCTTCCAGAATTGTTTCATTACTAAACTATAAGTCACTGACTCAATCTTTTATTGGAGTTGATGCTATGTATTACTAAATATTGGACTGCAACAGGTCCATACACATATATATGTTTGTGTAAGGTTAAAATAAATTCTATATTGGTACATTGGCCAAATAAATCCTATATTGGTACATTGGCCAAATAAATCCTTAGACATACAGAGCTAAAACTTTGCAGACATGATCCTTCGGTGTCTACTAAGTAATTTAACCAAAACATTATCCAGAAAGTGTTAGCCATGGTGGAGGAAAAAACAATATATACTTTTAATTTAAAAAAAAAAGCCTAAAAAAATCAATGGTTCAGTGGTAAAGGCACAGGTCTTCTAAGCTGAAGCTCAATGGTACCAATCTGGACTAGGGTGATCTTCTACCCTATTTTCCCCTTTTTTCTTTCATTTCTACTTTTCTTCATTTACCCCCTCTCTCTTTTTTCCTCCCATACTTCATTCTATAATATTTTCCTTAAATTCTCTCACTGCTTAAATGCTTAAAATGAAATCATTAAAAAATTTGTACGTTAAATAGAGAACACGCAACATGTACATACAGAATGTCTTTGATGTATTAAAATCTTTTATTTCTTTCTTTTTGGCCATTTATATCCACCCCAAATTTTTAGCCCTAATAATTAGCTACATGCATATTTTATAATATTCACTTGATGTAAACTCACTTTCTCCATTTTTGACAATCTCACTCCTGGAAGTTTACTCTGTTTCATCATCTTAATTCTTTATGGCAGTTGTATTGTATTTTTGTTTTGTTTTTTAAGTTGCAGCATAGTGCTCGCAAAAAGAAAGATTTGGGTCCAAACTTCAAGGGAGGCCCCAACTCCTGTGGCCACCCCCACTTCCTATACCCCTGATCAAGTCACTGACTTGTATTCTTTTGGATTTGGATAGACAGCTGGTTGGTGGAACAAAAGGATTTTAATGCAGCGGACAATGCCATTCTTTATTGCCAACTCAATAGTCCACTGAATTAAGCTGAATTTCAGGACTAGGTATTCAGAGTATGATAAATTTATGGAGAAATTGTCCCACTCAATAAGATAGCTTAGTGTTTACTCATGCATGAAATGACACCCTCTGGGCCCAGTTGGAGGGCCTTCACCTGCACTAGACCACCTCAGGTTCAATATCATCTCTCATGCCAGATGGTGTGGTGGATACATAAGTAAAAAGACAGATAGAAAGATCAACCAAATAAACCATTTTGGTTGTATGAAGAGAAGTAAATTATATATGAAATTTCTTCTCTTTTTCTTCTGTTGACAATATAGCCATGAACAATGCCTCTTCCATGCTTAAGCTCTGATGGAAGTGTATATTTTGATCTAGTTAAGCCAACAAAAATAGTGCACCTGAATCGGATACAAATGCATAATGACTACCAGATCCAAGCACTTACATTTTCCCTCTTCTCCATTAGACCAGTAACTAAATACATAGCATAGAGAAGAAGAAAATGGATGGCAAATGATCAAACCACAATAAGCCCTTATGCTTCCATGATGTATAAAAGGGTGTGTTACACAGGGACCAAGTAGCACCTGGAATAAGCTCTAAACTAACTTCTGTTTCTTCATGAATGTTCCATGGCATCAAAATATAGCATATACACCAAACATAGGCATTCACACTATTATAATTTGAGTATAAATATAAAATAATTGATACATCCTAATAAGGGGAGATATTATATTGGATTATTGTATCATATTTGAAATAATATTATCATTATAAGTCTTTGACTTCTTCATCAATTAGGGTAGTGTAATTGAATATATCTTTGTTGAAAACAGTCAGTGTAGCAGCATTGAATGGTAAGGTTTGCATAACAACTGTGGTAATAGGATATAGATTTTACTTGCTAGCAGAATTATAATTGCCATATCTGAATAAGGGATGCATTAGGTTGTATTTTTGTTACTATTCAAAGTATTAGCTGGAGTTATGGATACCGGCATTCACTAGTTCAAATATGTAGTGCTAAGTGATAGTACCAGAAGGCTCAAAATAAGGAGAAATATCTAGTACACACTTTGTACCTTCCCATCTATAAAATTTAAATTAGTTAGATAATTGCTTTTACTACTTTCAATTAATATTTATATTTTTTAAACTCTCTCTTATTTTCTTACTGTTAGCGAATAGACAACAACAATACAGACCTCTATTTATTCATAAAGTTATGGATGCCGAAAGGTTTTTCACAACAATGAGCCAAATGGACATCTTTGAACACTAATAAATATACTGCCAAGTTTGTTGTTGTGGTTAGGCCAACAGGTATAATGTAAAATTATAAAGGCTAGCACTAACTAGTCCAATCCAAGCAGCTACCTGCAAACCTTGCTTGATTTTTTACTTCATTTAATACTTTCCTACTATGTTGGATAAATACCATATAGTGATGCTGGAACAGGTGCACTGATATTAATATTGTAATATAACATGATTATTTTACACTGACATGTTTCAACTAAAAACAGATGGACGAACCATATATGACAGTCCATATGTGGTGTATATAATAATTTTAGATATTGTGAGAGCATTAACACAGAAAAAAGAAAGACGAAGCAATATTCAAGTCCAGTTCATGAGCCAAAATGGGTCCTAGCGTAGCATAAAATCATTGCCTCCATAAACTCTATGACATGACCTTATTATTATACTCCTATTATGCTTGATGAGAGTGTTACTTATTTAGGTTTCTTACTATTTAGAGTCTTGGTTTAATAGGTTAATTTTCATTAGATCTGCAGTAAAATTTCATATGTGGTTTATGGCACTACCACATGAGATGTGCATATCCATTCTACTTACAATATCATACCTAAGAATATGTTTAACAATTCTAAAATGTTACCAATGTATAATGATCATTAACCTACATCTAGAACTGATACTTTTATGCAATTTTTAAAGTTTTTTTTTTGTTTAGGTATTTATTTACTATGATATAAATAAATATATATCCCATTTTTACAGTTCGCTATAATGATGCCATCCTTGCATTGTCTCCATTTTATTAAGCTCAAATTATCCAGTTCAAGTTGGCAAATCTTTCCTCCTTATTTATCATTGTACAGTGCAGGCTTAAATGCTCTACATTCATGAATTGGTGAATAGTTCAAAACTCAGATATTATCATCAGATATTAATCTATTATCCATAAGGTTTCCATTGCTGATGAGTAAAGAGATAGAAACCTTATTAGGGGTAAAGCCAATTTAACTTGGTGCCCAATATGTTAAAGAACAACAACGCAGGAATGTTCTAACAGGGTTTCATTGCCAATAGTATTTCTAAGATCATATGTACCTAAAATTGAATTAAATTAATTATGATGGTGAGTTATATAGACTTACCTATACACTTCTATGATAAAGTTAATCAATTTAATGAGATATAAATATCTGAATCTACTGAAATCACCTATTAACTTAATATATACACATGCAGCTAATTTTGTGAAGTTATATTGCATTAGATGAAGAAAAATTTTTTTCACTCTCATTCAACCTGTCAACAATGGAATAGCTTAATTAATTAAAATATTAAATTTAATTAACTTGCCTGACATATTTCCTGTGATAGTTCCATTTGTAGTGTAAAAGTTGTTTATGGTAGTACATGATGATGTAGATGCTGTAGGAAATGTCACACAGTCTGGAAGGTCACTGGCAATGATCCCCCACTCCTCTTGGCATGTGATGTCTCTGATCTCTTCACACTGACCAGCTGTAGGTTGGATGGAGACTCCTGACTCAATACACAACCCAAACAAGTGCAGACACAAAAAGGGAACAGCTTTTCTTCTACATTCAACACTTGCTTCAGTAGAGTTGAGTTTATTTAAAATTTGTGTAACTGTGGCCTCATCACCTTTCTTAACAAATACAATTTCTTCAGAATTAGATGGACAGTTGGAAGATGATACAATGCTAGAGAGTTCCACCAAGCATATATCCGGGGTCATATCATATTGAAGTGCTGTTCGGCACATAGGGTCACCAGAGATAGCAGCTACATCTATACTTGTTTTAGATGATTTCTAATAAAAAATTTTTTAATTAAAATTAATAAGTAAAATAATAATTTAAATGTGTCAGGGAACGAGCTGAGAAGTCTCAAGGACAAGACAAGAGAAAGAAGAACATATTATTAGCATTATTACCTGTACTGTGATTTGTTTACTGTTAAACATAGTTAAACATAGTTAATAAATGGATTGTGTTTTTGTGTTGTTTAATTATGTATGTTGTTTGTGCCAAAAGGCGGGGGAAAAAGCTGATTGGCTGAACAGAACAAATGCACACACACAGTACCAGATTTTAGTTATTGTCAACTGTGATTTTGTAGAGTCTTCTTGGAAAGCTAAAATTTGTTGTTGCTTTTGAGGGTGCTGTGCATTGAGTGTGTGTGAGAGAAAAGACTTTCTCTCCAATTATTGCTATATTATTAGTATAGTTGTTGTAGTTGTTTGGGGTTACCCAAGTCTGGTTGGGTTTAGTTGTGGGCTCCAGTTGTCTGGTGAAACCCATCTTAGACGGGTTTGTGACAAAACGTCTTACTATAATTCACAATTCATTTTTTATTTCAATTAGCTGCTATATAATGATTTACCTGGGATAATGGTAAATAATATAGCAGTATGTGTAGGGACAGCAGACTCCACACTCCCATGATGAGCACACAAAGTAGCACAATTTCTACGTTCAGCAGAAATTTACAATTGAACATTATATTGGTCATGGTTTGTAGGTTGCTGAAGTTAAATGCATTACCTTTTATTCCAGTTTTCGGGATAGGGTTTGCATCACCAGCTGTGGTGTCTTTCTGGAGAACGGCTCTTGAGACATTTTCTGAAGAGTTCAGATTATTCGTACTTGGGTTCATACTTTACTCGGCTGTATTTAGAGAGCAGGCTATTCAGACACTTTATATTTTTATATCTTCTCTCTCTGCATAATTTAATATAAGGATATAGGGGGGCACATAGTGGTCTTCCCCCCCTCCGAGTGTTGTTGTGGTTATTCCCGGATGTTAGCTAGCGAGTGAAAAGAGGTGTTGGCCCAGGAAAAAAAAAAGAAGTTATTCAAAAAGGTATGAAATGCTGCTAGAAATATACTTTTTTAAATTAAAAAAACAAAAACAAAAACCAAAAAAAAAAAAAAAAAAAAAAAAAAAAAACTGTAGCTAACTATAGTTGAAAAAAAAAAAAAAAAAAAAAAAAAAAAAAAAAAAACTGTAGCTAACTATAGTTGAAAAAAAAAAAAAAAAAAAAAAAAAAAAAAAAAAAAAAAAAAAAAAAAAAAAAAAAAAGCAAATAGGTTTTTAGTTATTCTCACTATTCAGAGAGTCAGCTGGCTTAGTATAAAAAAAAATAAAAAATAAAAATAAAAAAATAAAAATAAAAAAAATATAAAAAAATACTAGAGAATTTCGAAGCTTGGGTTTGAAAAAGATAAGTAATTACATGTACTTGCTAGAGGAGTATGGAGGAGATGCCCTGCCTGACAAAGTCGAAAATTGTAGAAAAAAAAATTATATTTTTGAGTTTGAGATTAGTTTTGAGGCATTCTGGATGTTTGGGTTGTGTGGAAGTAGTCAAAAATCATCATAGCTATAGTGATAAAGAACTTTTAGCTACATTACGCAAGTTAAAATTTTTGGGATGGGAAACTCAATTAGGGAGGGAGTGAATCTTTGGGTGTTCCTTTTATTGTGTACGCCTGTGTGCATGTATGCGTGTGCGCATGCATGTGTGTGTGTGGGGGGGGGGGGTGTGTGTGTGGGTGTGTAAAGTGTGTTCGTTGATCTCCTTTGGTCCTAGCATTATTAATGTTCTTTTTTCGGCACTTTTTCGCTTTACATACCAATGGGAAGAGGTGTAGCCATGAGGGATTCAGCCCATGTTACTCTGAAAGTCAAGTTGTGCATGCATATCAGGTATTAAATCTGTCCCTCCAAGGGTCTGTCTGGCCAAAGTATCATCTTTGGCCTTTTTTGGGCCTGACATAAAAATAAAAATGGGTGTGGTCAAATTCATGTACTTAAAACATCCCAAGATTATATTAATTCCAAATATATGGGTTCATGGGTCTAACTCCTTGGTTCAAATGTTTTGGCTGAAATACAATTTTTGGCATTTTTAGCCTTACACTGGGAAAGAAATAGGTGTGGCCAGGTGGGACCAAGCCCATGTTACTCCCAGAGTGAAGTCATATATGCATACCAAGTTTTAGATCTGTAGCTCCAAGGAATTTTCAGGCAAAATACCATTTGTGGCTTTTTCTTGTTACTGTGGTAACGATTGTCTGGATTATTAACCCATGTTTTAAGTTGGGTGAAAACCTATCATCATGCCAATTTCAGAGAAATCCACCAACACGTTTGGACAGACTGGTCCTTTAATTAGCTTTTGGCAACCAAAAGAACTTACTGTGGGTTTGGCTGGTTCTAAACTACACCCACTGTCATACCCTCATGCAGTTATTAATGCTCACCCAATTACTTGTACTCCATATGCCAAATTTAAGCCTGATTGGTCCATAAATGTGTTTTTGGTACACACATTATGTCCTATAGGTGTGGCAATGACCAGACTACACCCATTAACACACACACGATTGATAATTCTTACCCACGTTCTTGGAAACCTCATTCCAAATTAAGTCTGATTTGTGGTGGGATTAGCTTTTAATAGCCCAAAAAGCATCCAGTGGATGTGGCTATGGCCAACCCACACCCATATGTGCTTGATAATTTTTTCCCCGGATATTTGTAGACCATACACCAACTTTTTGCCTGATTGGTCCCAGATTAACTTTTTTTTAGCCCAAATAACTTCCTGTGGGTTTTGCTAAGGCAAAATCACACCCATTACCATGCCTACATGTATTTAATGATGCTCACCTTGAAATTTCGGCCTTTTTGGATAAAGAATGGGAAAAAATGGGAAAAAATGGGGTAGGTGTAGGTGAATTGAACTACCAAACTTCTGCTAGGAACCACTAGCATTAACCATTTCATCACTTATTTTCAGGTATCCTTTGTGTGGAAAATTATTTTGCCCCTTTAGATGGAGAAGAAAAATGCTGTGAAAGCCAAATTTGGAGGGTTTCATCAGGAAACCAAAGGTAAGATTTGTGCCAATACTTAACTTCCTGAAATGTTCCTTCTTGGTGATCCCTTATTTTGATGTCAAGTGTCAAGTTTCAGTACCATTTGTGAGAATATTAGAGGTATTTGTTGTCTCTGTCCATAGGATGGGTGCTATGCTAAGATATAAGGATGTGGAATTATGCACATAATAATTTAGTGTTCATGACTTGTTTCAATAATTCTTGGGTAGGTATTTTCTAGTTTCCAAATTTTTAGGGAAATATTAAATCTTTTGCTTCTATTTATATATATATATATATATATATATATATATATATATATATATATATATATATATATATATTTTTTTTTTTTTTACTACTACTGCATATAGCTATGTATATACAGATAGCTATGACAGCTATTTGGATTAAATTTAAACAATTTTTCACACTTAACTTTTGTTGCTATATTTTTTAGAAACAATTTATATATCTATACTCTTAAATTATCACAGGTTTATTTTCCCAACAATCTTCATTGTATTTATGATGGTTGATGTGCTAGTAGTAGGTAAGTATTGTTGTTGTTTTTTACTCTTTAGAAAGTTTGAACATTAAGTGAATTTTTTTTTAATATTTCAGAAATTATAATTTTGCTTGCATACATGAATTGGAGCAGCCTACTTTGCTCATCCCAAAATCTAGTTGAAAGTATGAAACAGGTAACAACTTTTTGTACAATATCAGGTGAGTTCAGTACTTCACAAGGGTTCACTCTGAACATTTTTATGTCTAATAATTTTTTTAATAATTATCTGTTAGTTGATAAAGTATCTAGCTTTGCTTGAGTTAAGTTTGTAAAAATATGTACTAAGGCCACTAAAGTTTTTGAATATTATATTATTTTAATTTTAATCTTGTAAATTCCAATATTTAGCATATTTTCCTTCCCTGTTTGTTATATAAATAAGGCTTTAGTGGTTTAATAAAAACATTCTACACTGGACCATGCTACTGATCTGGGAAGTAATTGAAGTAATTGTAATTGAATTATTTTCCATCATATTCACTTTGGATAGTCTAGAAAAGTAAGTATTAAATATGCATCCAAATTGAAGTAGGGAAAAGATTCTTAATTTAAATAAATCCAAATGGCTACCAAAATTCCAACAATACTATTTTCTGCTATATATAAAGTAATAATAAATCTATCCATAATATATTTTTGGAATGAGGATACTTTAGGAATTAACTAAATTTTACTTGGGCACATTGTTACATAATTCCTTGATTATGGCACATTTATGTTTACATAGAATATTATGGTTCATTTTTATTGTTATGATTTAGCCATGTTGGCAAATCTTCATTTCTTTTTAAAATATTTAAATATTCTGTGTAAATGAAGTACTATCATTTCAATTGGATGGCAAAAAACAAACACAAAAAGGTCTTTATAATTACAAGTTGTAAACCAGAGCCCTATTGATGGTTTCCAAAATAGAAAAAGGTAGCGAGACAGAAAAAAATATTGCAATTCAAAATTTTATTATCTTAAAACCATCCCCCACCCAACTGAACACAAATATTCATGCTTAATTTCATTCCAAATTGCACATCTATTACATACAAATAGAAATAGATATGCTAATATTCTTTTTTAAGACTTGTCACCATTCCAAGTGTTCCTGGACCTGTGTGCCCTAGATTAAAAAATATGAGCATGAATGAAAAAATTAGAGGATATAAGAAAAGAAGGATGAAAAAAGGGGGTTAGAAAAAAAGGAGGAAGAAAAAAAGGGGATAGGGAAAATGAAGGAATAAAAGGAGGGGTTATGGGAAAAAAAGGAAGGAAAGAATGATAAGAGGTGGAAGAAACAAAGAAAAGAAAAATAGGAGGGGGGGGGGAAATAAATGACACAAGATAACATACACAAACCAAAGTCGAACATACTAATTTTATATCAGGTTACTTAAGCTAATATAATTTCATGGTTTGATTAACAGCACTAATGGTGACACAACTAATTTGTTCATTATCATTTAATTTTATAACTTATAATCATTTCCCTGCTTGAAGTGAAAAACTCTCTCTCCATCGACCATCAAATTAAGATTTTCATGGTTGGGAATAGGGGGGGGGGGGGGGTGAAGTGAGAGAAGGACCTATTAAAACATTAGCATGGACTTCCTAGTTTTTCCTAACTCCCAAGTGTCATGTGAGCAGTCCAAATTACATGATGGAAACTGGTAATATATGTATGCCCTAAATGTTTTCCGTTTAGTACATAGATACATACTCATATACGTATAAATCAGGAAGGGGTGTAGCCAAATATGGTCAATATCAACCCACCAAGCCCTTTTAATCAAGAATTCAAAAGAAAGAAAGGGAAAATGATAAAAAAAAGAGTAAGTTAAAAGAAAGCAAAAGTGACCAAGCAAACAAGAAAGCACAAGTGGGTGTGAAGGGGATGGTGTAGAATGAGGGAGGGAATATCCAGGCCTGGAATGAACACCCTCATTTCAGCTTGGAAATGGCTGATGAGTCACTGGGGCATTTCTTAAAGTCATTTTGAGTATGGAATATTTTAATACCTTTTTTCCCTACCAGGGGTGTCACTTTCCAAAGAAACAAAAAATGGTTAACTAGCAGACATACCTGAAATATGTGTACACAACCTTTGTGACCATGGTCTATTTCCAGCCATCCATAGGTCAATTAAATACATAAAGCAATGCCTACAGAAACATATTCAATATAGTACAGAATTTTCTATTCAATCAGTAATTATGGCTTTTATAGTTATCATTTCTCTAGACTGAATACAAAAATGCATATTTAATTACAAAGGATAAAATATTCTGTAACAATGATAAATAAAACCTATATTTAAAAAATGCTTTTTCATCAATCTTTTAAAAAAATGTGTAATATTTGACAATGGAGATGCAATGCATTCCAAATAAATTATTTTACAACTAATTTAATATTACATTACCGATGCTAATCTTAATCTTTGATTTTGATTTTTGTATTTATTGTGCATTTGGTTCATTCTGTAGGAATATCATTGATGTATGTCATAATTCAAGCAACATTATGGAGGCTATACCATCTGACATTCCTTTTTTGGAAAGTTGTATTTCCTTTCCATAATCTATCGTCTGGCAAGATTAAGTGCACTACATAACATGTGCTATGGTTGCAATACTATTTCCATTAGCCCCTATATGTGCTACAATTTCAGCTTTTGCAGTAGATATTCAGAAACAATCTGTAAATTCAACATCAAAATTAAGTCTCTTATCTGGAGGATTGGGATATAGCTTTCCCAGATTTCCTCTCTTCTTCTGTTCTAGCACAAATGTGATGCATACTTTCATTCTAAAGTTATTCCATTTTGCACAGTTGTTTCATTAGGATTGACTCTACTATTCATTAAATTTTGGACTATTCATAACATCCTTATGAGAAATGAGATAAAGGATTGACTTACCTTCTAGCTAATACTCTCTCTTTCTTTATAAATCTTTTTTAATGTTTTCTTTATTACAATAGAAAAACATCAAGTTTTTAAAGATCAAGTTGGGTAGACCTGAGAAGAAGCTAATAATTGTGTTCAGCTACTTCTTTCTTGTTCTATTCTCCATATTGTAACTGACATAGATATTAAGAAATGTTCCACATTTATTGGACAGTTTTAAATATACTTCATATGTGAGCAAAGAGGTCATTACCCAAGCAACCAGGTCATTACCCAAGCAACCCATGCAGTCGTAAGAAGATATAGAGTCTGAGTATTCCCTCACTGACTGCTTTGAAATCCAAAGCAGTGGCTATTTTTCCAGCTGTAAACATGCTCCTTGTTGTAAATATTCAAGATATTAAAAAAGTATGGAAAGAAAGTGTTACATAAAATTACCACAGACATGGACATTATATTGTCCATGTACTACCGAATTTTAATAAATCTTTGTATTTATGTTTTATTTTTAAAAAAATTGTATATACATATTTTGTTTTTTGTATATTTGATACACATATATGTTGATTAATTCATTTAATTTTTATATTCTTATTACAATAATTCCAAGAATGGCCTTTTGTGGCCACTGCTCCTTTAGTAGACAACTATATAATTATTCTACTGACTTTTCAGACTTCTCATAATCCACACTGAAGCTGCTGCAGTGTTCTCTCTTTTTGGTCTCCTTTCATAGGAGTAGTACAACCCTTTACAGAAAAGGAGGGAGCACCTGTAGCAAGTACAGTTATGGTTTGTGGGGATTCGTAAAGTAAAGAAAATTATAAAGTTGACAATAGTATACATTTTATCATTTCTTGAATTATTATTATTATTTTTTGGTTTTTTTATGATATTTACCAGATTATCATCTGACTTGCCAGAAAAGCCACAAATATCCTGTAGCAGTCACTGTAGGAAACCAGTTGAACCCAATTTTTTATAAGCCAAACTGAAGCCATGGATAACTTTCTGAAAAGTTTCATCATAACTGATCCAGTAATATAGGGAGAATTCACTGACAACCGACTCACCGACTGACTGACTGACTGATTGACCGACTGACTGACGGACCGACTGACCGACTGACCAACTGACCGACTGACCAACTGACCGACTGATACCATACTGAGTTACTATTCCCAGTAAAGACAAAGAATCTATTGCTTCTGTTGTGGTTGTGGTTGTGGTGATTCTCTCAACAGAGCTATCAAGTTAAGTAGTTAGTCAGCCAGAAGATAGTCCAGAGGATGGCCCAGAGGAAGGCGCAGAGGAAGGCTAAGAAGATATATATATACACACACACCTATACATATATATAAAATCAAAAATTGGGATCCTAAATCAAAAAAAAAATTTGAACGGAATCAAGTTAGTCGAATCTGAGTCCATATTGGGACTCAGTGCATTCATTCGAATGTCCAGTAACCAAGAAATTCAAGAAATGGTGAGTTCTTCAATCTTTGCCATTTTGCAGCTATCATCAAACAATAAGTAGAATAGCAATCATTAAAATAAAGCAACTTCTTTTCCAAAAGAAAAAAAAAAAAAAAAAAAAAAAAATACATTTTTAAAAATCGTCCCTTTCATACAAAAAGAAGGTGAATAAATATATTAAAGAGGAAAAAAAATGCAAAAGGGTTTGAGATTAAAAAAAAAAACAAGTGTCCCTTGCATGACAAGACACTCTACAAAACAGACCAACATTTAGAAATTCATCATTCTCAAGCAAGCAAACAATATATTTAAAAAAGTGTCCCTTTCATACAAAAAAAAAGAAGTGAATAAATATATCAAAGAGTAAAAAAAATACAACAGGCGTTGAAATAAAATTAAACAAGATCCCTTGTGTGACAACACACTCTACAAAACAGACCAACATTTAGAAATTCACCACTTTCAAGCAAGTGCACCAAAAGTAATCTCTTGCTTTAAAAAAGTGAGTTGTATACCACATAACAAACATATATTGAATCAGAAAAACAAATTTTTAACCAAACCTGTATGGTCCAATGCATTCCTTAGAGTTTGTATTCTACTCAAACTTACATAAGAAATTTGGTGCAGCAAAAATAATTCTCAGTTGGAATAAAGTAAGTTATACACATCTTAACTAACATTTATTGAATCATAAAGACAAATACACTTAAACCTAATTGACTTTATACATTCATTACATTTCCTTTTTAAAATAGTGATCATTTACTCCAAAAAATATTTCCATGAATAAATAGAACACACAAAAAAAATCACAGACACATTATTTATTTAATCCTTACATAAAATGGACACACAAATGCACAGACACACATAGACACACACAGACACACACAGACACACACAGACACACCCTTACTACTCCACACACATTCTTAACACCCAGCAAACAAAACCAACTATGCTTAATTAACAACCTGCAGCAGTTATTCAAAGCTGATCTAGCACTGAAAACCACACCTGTAATTTCTACTATCAATTGAAATAAAGACCAACCTAAGTACATACACTTTTATCATTAATAATTTTTTTTTTTTATTAATAAACACTACCAACATACACAATTGTAATGAATGCATAAAAAAAAATTAATCCTTCATTTATAGAAAAACACATAAATCCTACATTTCATTTGAATCAATCAATTTAACTGTACCACTAACAATAAAACAGATCCAATCATTTCATCCTAACTACAGTATCCAAGCAAACACACCGAGGAAGCTTTTCCATACTGCTTCCAAGTGCAGTTTAGAAGACTATACACTTCTTTCTTTCTTTCCCAACCCACCCCCACTAACCAACTAAAATTGTAACCATCCTTAATTAAAAAAAAAAAAAAACGACAACAACACAAACCTAGTAAATGCTCTCAAAGGAATTGCTGCAGGTTGCCACATTTTACTATAATGGGGATATTGGGGTCTATGGGGTCATCACTATCTATTTTGCTAAGGGGGGGGACTTGATATGAAAAAAAAGAGTGTGGTCATTATCATGTACTAAAAACATTCGCCAGACTATATTGATTCTTAATATATATGGATTCATGAGTCTAACTCCCTTGATTCAAGTGATTTTGCTTAAATACCATTTTTGCCATTTTAGCTTAATGAATGGTATGAATAGGTGTGGCCAGGTGGGACCCAGCCCACGTTACTCCCATAGTGAAGTCATACATGCATATCAAGTTTTAGAACTGTAGCTCCAAGGGTTTTTCTGGCTAAAAGACCATATTTGGCTTTTTCTTGTCACTATGGTAACAACTTTATTGTTTTTTAGCCCATGTTTTAAATTAGGTCAGAATCTATCATCATGCCACAGACATCTCCTTATATATATATTGGACATATATATATATACATATATGTGTGTGTATATGTATATATAATTATATATATATGTGTGTATATAATCATGTATATATAATTATGTATACTAGCACGAATTGTGGCCTTTGGGCTGCATTGCTTGCTAGGCCCACCAGTGGACTGTAGTCATGACATAATCTTAAGGAAGAACATGTCTTTGGGAGAACATATATTTTATGGAGTACATACATGTCTTTCAGGATGACATGTTTTATGAGAGCATATGTCTTAAGATAGGTCATGCTTTGTAGGAGGAAATATCTTAGGATGACATATCTTACAATATGTTGAGTTTGTTTTTTTTAAAGACATGTCTTACTGGAGGACATGTTTTTCTTCATGATATGTATTATAGGAGGACATTTTTTGCAGTAACATATCTAGTAGGTTGGCATGTCTTACAGGTCTGTGCAGAAGATGAAATCATTTAAGCTGCTGTGAATTTAAGCAACTGGTTCATATTTTTTTCCTCCAGTTACTTTTTTTTGCTCTGAGACATGTTCTCCAAGAATTTTTGGTATGAAATGTTCTTCTTGGGTATGTAGGTTTATTTTTCGTGGTCTGCTTGTTGACCTTTTTTTTTTTTTTTTTTTTTTGATAAATCAGTATCTATAAGCATGCTTGACAAACATATCCCCTGAACTATGGTTAGAGTACACAGCTTTAAAATTGTAGTTAGAATGAGCCAGACAATGGCGATGGGAGGTCCAGCTGTTACCATATCTTTGTAAGATTAATTTTTATATAAGTATTGTCTGTGGCTATTTTAGAAATAAACTCTTTTGGCACACTATTTTTTTCCTTTTTCTAACACTGTTCTTCAAGTGAAATATTTGATAGCCATTATTTGGGTTGTACAGGAACTTAATTTTGTTGTACAGAATTGTGGCCAGTGGTGGTTGGGAGGGGGGGGGGGGGGGGGAATTGGGTGCATGGAATTCTGTACCTTCAGCTGCTCTCCCAAAACAGCAGTCCCTTGAAGCAATTGGATTTCTTGGCCCACTATTTTTGAGTTTAACAAATTTATTCTCTCTTTGGAATTGCTGATAGGTTTTATTTCTTGTTAACTTGGCAGGCAATGTTAAAATGATCAACATCTCTTTGAAGTGATAGTGTGTGAATGCTTATGCATTCCCTTTGATAAAAATAAAATGGCTGACGTGGAAGAAACTTATGGGCTTCTTTTAGTTACTCTACTTCAACAATGGGGCATGGACAAATGGGACATAGCCCAGGTTACTTTCACTTAACTTAATGTTATATCTGCCAATTTTCAACCAAATCTTTACAGCCATTTGGCAGGTAATCGAATACATGCACGCATGCACGCACACATGCACGAACACACACATGCACGCACGAATGCACGCACCCACGCATGCTGGCATGCACGAACGCATGCACACACACATGTATGTATCTTATACTAATAGAACTTGTGGTGTTTATATATATATTTATGTGTATATGTGTATGATAACCTGCTAAATGACTGTAAGGATTTGGTTACTAATTGGAAAAAAAAACAGCTTAAAGAACTTATTGCTAAAAGAGCCACAGACATATATATGAACATTTTTCCAGCGAATGTATCAAACCAATCTTAGTGATGTATGGTAGCAAGTGAACCTCCCACTATAATTGCCTGGCACATTCAAACTGCATTTTTAAATATCAAAGTTGAGTGATTATGTTTGTCAAGCAAGCAAGAAGGCGATTGACTTTTCAAAAAGAAACCAAAAAAAAGCAAATGCAGACCACAAAAAAAATAAACAACCTACACACACAAGATGAACATTTCAAACAATAAATCCTTTGAAAGGCAGTCTCAGATAAAAAAAAAAAAAAAAAAAATTCTGGAGAAAAAAAAAACAACACACCAGTTGCCTAAACTCACAACAGCTTCAATAGTTGCAGCTTGTGCACTTACCTATAAGATATGCCCACCTACCTGACTTGTTCTCCAAAACAGATATTCTCATGATATATATGACCACCACTACCACATGTTTTCCAGTAATACATGTCTTCCTGCATAACAAGCCATCCTATAGAACTGTCCACATGTTGAACATGCTTTCCGGTAAGACGTATCCTTCAATTCATGTATCTCAATAATACAGTGCATGCATTAATTATTTTTAAGTTAACTGACATAATGTTCTAACAATATAGAATTTGACCTGTCAAACCACATACTTGTGAATATAATATTCCATCCAGCAACAAAATGTTCACTGAAACTGTTTGAACATCCACTCATCCCATCCATCCAAATAAAAAATGGCATCTGTTTGATTGTCTTCTGAACTGGAAGTGGTAGCCACAGTAGTTTGAAACCTTGAGTCTTTTTGATTCAGTCCTCTGGTTTTGTCCTTAAACCATAAATCAAGTGAACTGCTTGAATCCCACTTGGATAATGGTTGCCCTTCAACATTGATCCGGATTAAGTCATCCAGGGTATCTTCATTCAGACATACCCAACGATTACTTTTAATCAGCTTGATTTGTGAAAAAAAAAAACAAAAAAAAACTCTCTCCAGATGACTGTTAGATAGCAGGAGGCAAAATAACAATTCCACGACTTTAAAAATATTCGACTACTTGCCTGCATCCACTGAATTAAAGAGTTTCCACCAGTTCATCTTGTAATCATCTTGTACTAAGTTTAAGAATGTTTTCCTATAGTCCACCATATCATCCCACTCCTCCTGAACTAAAGAGGAATCCACATTGGCACTTTCTAATGGAAATGAAACCAGTCACATACTGCTTCCAATGCTTCATAGCCAAAAGATGCCAAGGCACTGCATTCCCATCCATTAGTAGCTAGAAGAGTTACTGCATGAGTAATTATACCAATTTCATTACCTTTAATACAATTCTTGAAGCAGTTATCCATGGCTTCAATCCATTCCTTCATATGTGCTTTCAGGTATGAAATAGATTGATTGTGCTTCTTCAGATCAACCCCTTGATAACTGATAGAATCATTATCATGTTTGATTCGACCAATTACCATTTTTACAGTAGGAGGTTCCTCAAATGGAGTAGTTTTGAGTTTATCTAAAGACCTCTTGGTCTTCAAAATGCACTCAACTGCTCTGACCATACAGATTTCATCTTCCTTTAAAGCATTAAACAAAGTAGACGGGGTCTTGAGGATATCACAAATAGGTGTACAACCAAGCAATACCTGATAATTCTGCCATTTCAAAACATATCCCTTCATTTTGTGTCTATCATCAGACTGCACTCTCGAATTTTCAGTTATGGTCGTCAAGTGAGCCAAATATGCACCAAATCTCTCAATTACCCGTTCTAGAGCAGCTACTTTATGTGACACAAAACGAGTTCCACATGCATGAACAGGATGATTATTACCTTCAGTAGACATTTCTGAAGGCTCCAAACAGGCTTTTAACTCTTACATGATGTCATTTAAAACATGGCACTTCTTGGGAGATTTCTCGTAGATAAAATACAAACGTAGTAATAGATCATCAATAGCAGAGAAGTAAGTATGCTTTAGTGCATCCTTTATAGAGAGTTCAAGATGATGACCCAGGCACCAAAATACAAAATCCATGTGAAATCATTCTTTAAAATACCATTCAAGCCACCTTCAGCCATATTAGCCCTGGCTTTTTCACAACCAAAGCCTATCATTTTAGTCATCCAATCTTTCACATTCATATACTCAACTGTTGCCTTAAGAGAGACAAACAAGCCTTCACCAATACCACTGTCAAGGTATCTTGCAGTGAAATACTTGGTGTGTACATGAACTATACCATCTTTAGTGAAAGCATCAAAATAAGTTATTGGCAATCACATAAGACATGTCAAACTTCTTCTTTGTTTTTGCTAGACTAGACCGATCCATGAAGTCTCAGCAAAGCATTTTGAAATTGGAGTGTAGTCTACCACACTAGATGACTGCTGCTTCTTCAATAGCTGCATTACATAGGCATGCATATCTGTGGCTGCATGATCCTTCACAGCAGAGTTGTGAATGTTGGAAGAACCATCAATGAAGGCTGGCTTTAAGTTTCTTATCGACTCCAGCTTAGTAGAAAACTGGGAGCATATAGAACAATTCAACATAGCAACGTGTTCCCTATCAGCCATGCTGAACTTCAACCAAACAGAAGTGCTCAACTGGGAGTCATTCCCCTTGATCCACTTTTCCACCATCCTCCATGAAACAGCTCTTCTTTTGAAACTAGAACTAGCTTGGAGCTATTAGCATAAGGAGAGCTAGAGGAAGAATAGTAGAAATAGATAGAGGTGTCTTCCTAAAAGAGAGGAACATTTCCACAAAGAAATTGCTGCACCCACACACTCAGTAAACCCTTTGCTGTAAAAATATTTATAATTTATATTGTCTGGTGGCTGTAACCCTTTCCTTTTGTCAGGACAAAATGACTGGTTAAATTGGATCTTATACTGTCACTGCTTCATTTTAACTGGTAATTGTCAGGTTAACAAATGTAATTTCCTGCTTTGATAATACATGTCCACTCATGCTACATGCACTTCGGCAAAACATGCCCTCCTGCAAGACATGTCATCATGTAATACATGATTTCCTATAACACATAAGACATGTCATCCTGAAAGACATGTAGTACACACCAAAATATATCCACCCATAATACATGTTCTTCCTTAAGACAATTTTGTGACCACAGCCCACAGAAGGTGGGCCTAGCAAGCAATGTGTATGAACGTTGCAATTGTGCACTAGTGTATATAAATATATAAATATATAAACATCCCTAGCTCTATTAATATAAGATACATGCGTATATAATAATGTATATATGTGCAAATATGTATATAAATGTGTATGTGTATATATGTGTATATATGCATACATGTTTATGTGTGTATATGTGTATATATGTATACAAGTATATGTATATATATATATTTATACGTATGTATATATGTATATGTATAATATATGTATTTATATGTATGTATATATATGTATGTATGTATATATGTATGTATGTATGTATGTATGTATGTATGTATGTATGTATGTATGTATGTATGTATGTATGTATGTATGTATGTATGTATGTATGTATGTATGTATGTATGTATGTATGTATGTATGTATGTATGTATGTATGTATGTATGTATGTATGTATGTATGTATGTATGTATGTATGTATGTATGTATGTATGTATGTATGTATGTATGTATGTATGTATGTATGTATGTATGTATGTATGTATGTATACACTAGCAGCATATATCTTGGTTGCCTGGCCAATGTCGGCATGAAACATTAATAGAAGGCATTTAAAATTTCAGCCTTGTTTGGCCTTTAATTAGCTTTTGGCAGCAAAAGCAATTTTCTGTGAGTGTGGCTAATAGAAAACCACACATTGCCACACCCACATTGGTTGACAATGCTCACTCTATTACATGCAATCCATATGCTTAAGTTCAGCCTGATTGGTAGATAAATAAATGTTTGGTGGGCATAATGACGTCCTATGGGTGTGACAATGACCACACCACACCTATTGACCCATGCACATGTGATTAGTAATGCTCAACCAGTTGCTTGGAAACCATATTCTAAATTTCTGTCTTGTTGGTTGTTTGATTTACTTTTAATAACTAAAACAAATTCCAATGGGTGTGGCTATGGATAAACCATATCCTAAGGTGGTTAATAATTCTTTCCCAGGTACTTTAGAGACCACACGCCAAATTTGGCCTGATTGATTTTCAATTAACTTTTTTTCCATCCAATAATGACTTCATGTTGATGTGGCTAAGGCAAAATCACACTCATTACTTTTCCCACATATATTTAATAATGCTTACCCAGGTTCTTGGAGAGCACATGCCAAATTTGGCCTCTTTGGTCCAAGTATTTGGCTGTGATGCCTAGAACACACATGTATACCAACATACATACATACTTGAACCAAAATATATATCAAATGGGTTCATGGATCTAATTCCTTAGTGTTATTAGAAGTTCTCTTTTTTGCCACTTTTTTTTCTTACACACCAATGGAAAGAGGTGTAGCCAGGAGGGATCCCGCCTATGTTACTCTTGAAGTCAAGTCATTTATGCATACCATGTTTAAGTCTGCCGCACCAAAGGTTTGTCTTAACAAAGTACCATTTGTGGCCATTTTTTTGGTCTGATATGAACACAAGAATAGGTGTGGTCAAATTTCATGCACTTGAATCATTTCCCAGATAATATTATTTCTAAATATATAAGGGTTCATTAGTCTAACTCCGAACGTTCAATTGTTTTGGCTGAAATACCATTTTTTGCATTATTAGCCTTACACAAGGAAAGGAAGAAGTGTGGTAAGGTGGGATCCAGCCCATGTCACAGCCAGAGTGAATTAATATATGAATACCAAGTTTTAGATCTGTAACTCAGAGAGTTTTTCTGGCTAAAATACCATATTTGGCTCTTTCTCATTACCATGGTAACTACTTTCCATATTTTTAGTCAATATTTTAAGTTGGATCAAAACCTGTCAACATACTAAATTTCAGAGAAATCCATCCATATGTTTGGCCAGTATGATGGTTCAGACAGACAGACAGACAGACAGACAGACAGACAGACAGACAGACAGACAGACAGACAGACAGGCAGACAGGCAGACAGACAGACAGACAGACAGACAGACAGACAGACAGACAGACAGACATCTTTTTATATATATTGGCACACAATTGTGGCCTTTGGCTGCATTACTTGCTAGGCCCCCTTCGGTGGGCTGTGGTCACAAATTTGTCGTAAGGATGGACATGTCTTGTGGGAGTACATGTCTTTCAGGATGACATGTCTTTGAAAGCATATGTCTTAAGGGTGGTCATGCTTAGTAGGAGTAAATGTTTTATGTGAGGTCATGTCTTGGTGGAGTGCTTGTCTTTATGATGGCATATCTTGCTATCTGTTTTATTTTGCTGGAATACATTTTTACTGGATGACATGTTTACTTGAGGATACATATAGTAGAAGAGAATAAATATGAATTTCTCTTAATGTTAACATATACTTTGCAGGAAGTCATGCACAGTTGGTGGACTTATTGAATTGGTGCACGTATTGAGCAGTAGCTTATCTTTCATTATTCTTGCTTTCATGCGTTGAATGAAATATTATTTCATTGATGCAACAGTATTTTAAATGGGTTACATGTTTTAAATTAAATGCATGCCTGTAGGATATTGAGGGGGTTTAAAACAACATGTATTGTGTGACAGCATGTTTGTCTGAAATGATTTTCGTAGGTTTTTTCTGAATTAAAAAAAATTTTTTTTTGAAGTTATGTTCATTGAGTCCTCATGTATAATGAAAGATTAAAAATCATTAAAATTGAAATAGTGTCATACTTCTTAGAAGAACAGTATCCATTATGACTTTGTATAACTTGTATTTATTAATTCAGTACAATGAAGTTTCCATGAGTAGTAAGGATTGAACTTGTTTCTGATGCTTCCTTGTGGCAATCTACTATGGAAAATAAGAATATTATGAGTGAATGTGATTATTCATTGAATATATATTTTTATAGATTACATATAATTACATATCACTTTTTTGTAAGTATTTTATGTATGCTCTATTAAGCTAAAGTTTTCTTGTTATTCGCCATTGCAGTTAGATATTATTTAATGATTTTGATGTGCATGAATGCAAATTGCAATGTTGTTATTGTGAAAAAAAAATGCATTCAACAGAAATGCAATAGAGAAATGTGCATTTAAAAATTTGATGTCTACATCAATTATTTTTTTAATAATAAATTATGATAAATATTGTATTGTTTTATGGACGATTTCATAATTTCCATTGGTTCATTAATTGTTTCTTAAATTTTAATTGAATTTAAACTTCTTTATATTTCTTTCATGTCTTTAGAACTTCTTGATAAACACAGTTATCTATAAAAAAATTTCCTGTGTCATTGTAATTTTAGATGGGTGCCATGATTTCAAGCTGTTCTTTGAACCAATCCTAGACATTGCCACATATAGTTGGCAGTGAAAGAAGAAATAATTTGGTAGATATTCCAATTCTATCAAATGTTTGTCCCTGACTTTTGTTAGCTGTGACAGAAAATGAAGCTTTAATAGGAAATTCTTCTTCCTCATTTCAAATGGATACTCATTTTCTTGTGTAACATGTGTAATTTTAGGTATTTTTTATAATATGCCTGCATTACTGCCCATGGTGATTTGGCTTCGATGATGTGTTGGTGTAATTGATTGACAATATACATGTCCCATTGCAGTGTCCATTTTGTAGGTCAAGGTTTCACAAGAGCATGATGGGACTGCCAACTTTTATATTGTTGATGTGTGTTGGGAATCCTGAAGGAGTTAATTTGTTCAGAAACTCAACTGGATACAATCTCTCATTGTTTACAGTATCATAGCTTTTAAAAAATTTCTTTTCAATTCCTGGAAATTAAGTTATCATCATGCTATTTACTTCTTCAACAGCTTTATTGGTAGGAGCCATCATGGCCACCTTTGCTTTGCTTGTGGTGATGGAGTCTGAAAGATAACTTTCAAATACAAACTGCCATAAATCTGTTAAACTGGTGGTGGTTTGGCAGCCTAGTTCAGATACTCATGAAATTTATTCAACTCCAAATTTAAGTATATAATCAGCATAGTTTGAGTTCTGTATGTTCTGCAATGATTGTACACCATGATTGAAATGTAACTCCAGTGTTTGTATGTGCTCTCAAATGTGTGATTTCTTCAAGGTTGCATCTATTACTTGTGCCTGTGATCCTCATTTAACAACTGGGAGTATTTGTTTTCAGTCTTGTAATGGAATTTGCCCCCTTCCACGAAGAAGTAATTACTAGCACAATTCCACCAACGCCTGGGTCTTCTTTATACCCAGACCAAACTCAGTTTCTCACTCTGAGCAAACTGGCTTCCCTCTACAACTGAGATATAATATATAATTTGATAACTTTAGAAACACTACAGATATATAGCTATCGATAATAACATTACTGCCAATAACTATACAGGTCAACACTTCAGCTGAATAAAAATACACAATTACTCGACTAAATACACAACTCTCCAGACTGACTAAAATACGATGTTTCTGCCCTTTTATAATTTACGAGCAATCAATCTCCCTTATGACGGCATATGTTTCCTTGCTAATTATCTGTAAGCGCTTTGATATGTTGTTGTTTCTCCGACAAGTCTCCAGAGAAAAGTATGGTAGACTGTGATTGAGGTATTCCATATAGGTATCTGTGTCCCATGGTAACCTCATCTATCACTAATAGTTGGGCTTGTTGCATAAGTTGTCCAGTTGCACAACGCTTGCTGAAATCACAAATGGAGTTCTCCTTAATCTGAAGCGGGATTTTGCATCTGGAGAGAAATGTTCTTGCTACGATGCCTAAAATTACTGTTGCCATGGTAATTTTATTGATTGACCTTAAGAAATCTAAAATGACATTGATGCCATAGGTTTGCCTGTACCACCACTTGTACTTAAACAGAATGTCTTGCCTTAATCTAGTTTAATTGATCTTATTCTTGTTTCTGTAAACTTTTTGTTCTGAAAGTACATTTTGTTGGAGTTATGCAGTATTATAATTCATTTCTTCTCTTAGCACAAATGGAAGTTGTGCTAAATGAACAATGCTTGGATCTGGTGTTGGAAGTCCAAAGTTTTTATTTATGTCCCAACCATCAAATTCAATTCTTTCTTGTAGTTGTAAAAGCACTTCATGCATTGTTTGCATGGATATTGTGGTCTCTTGCTTGCTCTTCATGATGTCCTCTGCCAATTTATGTTTTCACATGTTCCATAATGACAGTGGATCAGCTAGCATACAGTATAGTAGTATTGTGCAGAATATTTCTCTTAATTGTGGACCGAATCTAATGCTTGATGCCTCTTCCATTACTCAGTTTCTTTTATTGTCATGGTCCAGTAGTCCCATTTAAAGGCATGCTGCCTTGAATGTAGGACATTCATAACCATCCATGGTGCATATATCTTCATATGTGGTTGATCCAGTTTTATGATGTAGTAGCATTCGTAGATGATTTAGTTTTGATTGATGTGGACTCAGTGAAATTGTTGGAATGTGTCCCAGTGAGTTAGTCATGAGTAATTCATGTTCATCTGGATGTCCTCGATGATGTCTTTGTCATTGTTTCATTGTTTGACTCCAAGTGTAGTATTTCGGCAAGTCTGGATATGTGATGCATTTGCAAATTCATCACGTTTATTTAGTTCAAAGAAGTCTTAACTTTGTTACTGGCTCTCCATGTTGCATTGTCTCTGTTTCTTGTTCCTCTTGGTACAGGACAACCTGTTCTCCTGGTAAATGACATGGTAGTTTCTTGACTGGCGGTTTCCGATTGTAATGGGAACTGGTATATTTTCCAGTATGCCTCACTTGCAGATATGTACCGTGCATAAAGAAAAGTGAGAATGAGTTAAACCTCTCTTCTGCCACTCAATGGTTGATGAATGAGTTCTATCTTTACCTAGTACTTGTTTTTTTTTTTAAACATGTCATCCATGAGGCTGTCATGTTTTATTTTGAACACTCTTGCACATATGTCTGGCCTATCACTTGGTTTTTCTCCTGGTTGTAGTGCTTCCTGGATTTCTTGCCAATTGCGATTAGTTGTGAATGTGATGAAGTAATCAGGTTTTCCCATGTGCCTAACCATATTATCGAGTTTTGGTAGCAATCATTGTAATAATGTGGAGATCCTGTGATTGCTGGTGGGAGAATAATTCATCTGCCTGCATTCACACCATCTCCTTGAATGACTGCATCCTGTAATCCTTGGTATTTTTCAGATCTAATTGTGGTTTGATTATTCCTTACCCACTTTAATCTTGAATATTCGATTTTTGCTTGAGCATCAACAGCATACTGTTGGGTTAGTCGTCTGGCCCTCATTACGATGTTGAAGACATCTTCTCTTACCTGTAGGCGATAGGAGTAAAAATATGTTGGAGATATTGTTCTGCCATTGTTTCTCCTCAACCCAATTTGCCAGCCATCAGTTCCATGTGGAAAGAGTAAGACGTAATGTAAGGAGTTGTAACTTCTATGGCACATGTTGATGCGTGTAAGTCGTCCTTCTCTGCAATGGACAATGACATCTAGGTTTCCTATACATGTACTTGGAATAATGGTGGCAACTTCAGATGCTGATGGTAGGTTGTAAGTTCTACAGTGGGCCTCCTGAGGTTTCAATGCTTTGTCTGCATGCAAGATTACTTTAAAATTTTCCCTTGTGTCCAATTCAATTGCAACCTTGAAACTTCTGATTTAACTGTTGCATGAGTGCAATTCTTCTTGAAGAATCTGAAATATTTCTGGACTTAATTGTACATGGTTTAATCGATTCTGAAGTTCATGACTTGAGTCATGAAAGTAAAGTTGTGCAAATTTTGGATTTTCTTCAGTTACTTGGGAGGAGGGAACCAATCTGTGATACAGCTTTCCTTGAATTTTAAATGTTGAACTGTAACCTGGAGCAACAATCTCATTGCAACCAAGGGATGCTAGTGCAAGTGCATTGTTGTACGCTCTTGTTTAATTAAGGAAGTGATGTCCTGATTGATTTGTATCAAATAGTATTTATTATATTTTGTTGGTGGATCTGGTACTGTTTGCAGTTGAACTTTTCCTGCCTTGCAGCGCAAGGTGTATAATTATTATGTCCACTTGTATGCTTTGCAATGTATGCATGTATTGTAAAAGGTTCCTAGTGTGTGTTGTGGTGAGTGCTGCAGTACATGTTGTTCGTTGAAGTCTTGCACATTGCATGAATTTGCAATGTTTCTGTGTGTTACCTGCAATTGTTGATGTATATATCTTGAAATGTGGGCATGATTAGGTGATGTTGGTTTATTGTAAGAAACTGTGAATTTTATTGCATAATAAGTTAACAGGATAAAGAAATCTATTAATAATTACAAAGAGAGATTTAAATATGTTCACTAAGTAGTCATGGTGCACGAAATCCAATTACTGCATGAGACTACTGTTTTGGGAGAACAGGTGAAGTATAGAATTCTGTGCTTCCACTAACTACCTTTACCCCTGTGGGTAGTGCTATTTATTTGTATTGGTTTTTCGGTTGGATTTTTGGGCGTGCAATTATTTGATTCACAATTTCAAAATATTTTTTACTTTGGTTTGTGATGTTTTTTTTTCTTTTTCTTTCTTTGGTTGGTAACATTTCGTGGCAATGTCTAAATTTGGTTCAAAGGACAACTTAAAAATCATGGCACCCATCTCCATCTACAATGACACCGAGGAAGCTTTTATAGGTTAACTGTTTATCAAGAAATTCTGTTGGTGTCTAGGACTGGTTCAAAGGACTACTTAATACTCATTCATGGCACCCATCTCCTTCTTTATGATACTGAGGAAACTGTTATAGATAACTGTATATATCAATAAATTCTATAGGCAGGATTATAATACGAAAAATAATAATTCTATTATATTTTAGAAACAATTTACGTAACCTACATGAATTGTGCAATCATTCTCAAAGCAACACAATCCTTATGGTAAGTTTTTATTAAATTAATAATGTTTTTTGTTTTTTTTTGACTTTTGAACATTCCTGTTTCATTACTAATGTGTGCATATGTATGTTATTTGTTTGTGTGTTTCTTTCTAGGTTTTTTTTTTTGTGGGCAGTGCAATTTACTTGTAATGGTTTTTTGGTAGAATTTTTTGGAGACATAAATTCCAAATATTTTATTTAAATTATTTAAGTTGATGGTGTTTTTTTTTCTTTGGTTGTTAACATTTGAAGTATATGGTTTTAATTACCTGAAGAATTTCAGAATGGTGTCTTGATCTGGCAGTTTGTAAATGATTACTTCGTTGATCGGTTGACTCATTTTGAAGTCTCATGGTTCGTGTATAACAAATTTGTTGTACACATAAGTGGTGCTGTTCATACGTTTGATTTTGAAGCCTTATTGTTTGTCTGATGGACATGTCCTGTAATCGTAAGTATTGTTGATCATCTGTCTTATTCTGATGCCTAACTGCTTGTCTGGTGGACATGTCCTGTAAGCGTGTGTGTTGATATTCTGTCTCATTCTGATGCTTAACTGCATGTCTGGTGGATATGTGCTGTACACTTGTGTGGTTTTTTTCATCTGACTCGTTCTGGTGCCTTATAGTTTGTCTGTTAGATAGTGCTTAAAGTCGTAGGGTATGATTTTGTGGTGTTTCACTCCCCATTTTGGTACATTTGCACTTGGATATTTTTTACCTAATGATGATCTTCTTTTTCTTGACATTTCTGGTTTTTTTTTTTATTGAGTTCAAGAAACAAATTCAATAATCTACACCTTAAGTTATATATCTTCTCAAACTAGTTTTCTTGTTTGCTTTCATCAACCCTGAACTTTGGAGTGTAGCGTTCTGGTTTTCTGGTTTAAGCTTTTGTATCATGCATTGTAGTATCTTTGAAAAGTTGGGTGGGAACTCCAATATTTTATTTTATTTTGAAAGAAGTGGTGAAGGTTCAATTGAAATAGTAGCATGGGGATGAAAATGCATTATTCATGGAGACGGAAATGCATTATTTGGCAGTTAGTCCTCCAGTGAAATTGTTGATAGTTTTTATTTTGGTTGTGAAAGAAATTAATTTAGTTGTACATGTATAGTGGTGAGTGGAGGTTGTGGGGGGGGGGGAGGGGGGGTGGAGAAAAGTGGTTTGTGTGCACTAATTTCTGTACTTTCAGGTGCTCTCGAAAACAGAAATTCCTTGCAGCAATAGGTTATTTTCTCCCCATTATATTGCTGATAGATTTTTCATTCTTGCAAACATTTCGGGCCATGTTAAAATGCATTAACATCTTTTTAATATGGTAGTGTGAAGGCTATGCATTCTCTTTGATGAAAATGGAATGGTGGATATGGAAGAGCCTTTTTTGGGCTTTTTCAGTTACTCCACTTGAACGATGGGGTGTGGTGAAAAGTTGTGAGTGGAGGTTAGGGGGAGAGGGAAGGTGGTTAGTGGGAGCACAGAAATCTGTACCTTCAGAAGCTGTCAAGAAGGGGTTCCTTGCAGCAATAGGATTTCATGGAACACTACTTTAGAGTTCATCAATTTTTTCTTTAAATTGCTGATAGGTTTTTATCAGGTTAACTTGGTGGACCATGTTAAAATGCATTAACGTCTTTTTGATGTGGTAGCTTGTGAAAGGCTATGCATTCTCTTTGATGGAAATAAAATGTTGGATGTGGAAGAGCCTTTTTTGGGCTTCTTTAAGTTACTACACTTGAACAATGGGGTGTGGACAAACGGGATATAGCTGAGGTTACTTTCGCTTACCTGAATATCACATCTGCCAATTTTCAACAGGATCCTTATAGCCATTTTGCAGTTTATTGTACACATATATATAAATATATAAACACCACTAACTCTGTTAGTATAAGATTAAGATATAAAGGAGATACAAGTATGTGTCTGTCTGTCTGTCTGTCTGTCTGTCTGTCTGTCTGTCTGTCTGTCTGTCTGTCTGTCTGTCTGTCTGTCTGTCTGTCTGTCTGTCTGTCTGTCTGTCTGTCTGTCTGTCTGTCTGTCTGTCTGTCTGTTCGCTTGTATGCGAATATGTAAGTATGCATGTATATATGTATGTATATCTCTCTGTCTCTCTCTATCTATCTATGTATCTATCTATCTATCTATATCTCTATCTATCTATCTATCTATCAATCTATCTCTCTCTCTCTCTCTCTCTATCCATCTATCTATCTATCTATATATTTTCCAGAGTTTCATTTGCAGCTTCACTTGCAATGATCAAGACACTTTTTCCAACAAACATTATCCTAGACATTATTGTAAAGGGCATTAGAAGAATTTGAAGTTAATTCTTGTTATTGGCAGTGATAGCATTTGTTGAATAAATGACTTCCACAACAGTGCTTCCTCAGCAATTATAAATGTCTTCAATTCTCTTAGTTTCAATTATTGATGTTTTAATGTCTCCAGCACTAGATACTGCTTATGATGGTGTAGGGTTCCCCCCCAAATATTTTGAAATTCATAGTCTGATTAGTGTGTAGGAAGGGACATTTTCCTCACCATTCATGTAGAGATCATTGTTCACACTGCTCTCTCTCTCTCTTTCTCTCCCCCTTCCACTTGCCATACCCAGGTTGTTGTTGTTGGTTGTTGTTGTTGGTTGTTGTTTTTTTATTTTATTTTTTAATTTTTTATGAGTGATTGAATGGCTGTAGGTAAAATGAGGCTGAAATTTGTCTTGTGTGGTCTCCAGTACACTTTGACCTAATTTCTAGACAACCTTAAATAGATGTAGTTACACATCCATAACACCCTTATTTTCAATATTTTCCCTTTTTTTCTATTTATTTATTATTTCATATTTATGTATTATTACTGGTTTAAAATATAGTTATTGGTGTTGTGGTTTAGTATTATTCTGGTCAACATTCTATGGATTGGTGAAAGACATTATCAAACTATATTTTCTTTCCATTTTTTAAATATAACTCTTTTTTTTCAATCATTCAAGTATATTCTGCCAACTTTATAATTTTTTTTTAATTTATGAATGCCCAGAACCCAGAGTTGTGGCTACAGCAGCTGTTTTCTGCCTACCACCCCCCCCCCCCCCTTCCCCACCCCCATTTGTGTAAAGAATTGTTGTATAGTATTTATTGGTAGTTATGTGTTGTAAACCCTATTTGTCCAAGTTCTTGGGTGGTAACCTTGTGGACCCTTTACCTATATCTTGCAAAAAATCTGCCAAAAGTATAGATTTTGTTTCCCCTTAAACTATTTACTCTCACCATTGTGGAAAATTTCAAGACTTTCATCCACTTCAGGAGGAAGTAAAGAAAATTAAGACTGGAGCTGTGGTTCTGGGACCTGTGGTTAAAAAATTTTCCCATCTGTTAAGCTGGCAGGCTTGCAAAGATGTTCACAAAATATATAGGATCTAACAAAACTGGAAATTTCCAGCCAAAATCCTGCTCAATTATGATTTAATGTCTTGACTTAATAATGAATTAAAATATAGAGTTCCAAATCCACTGAATTTCCAATGGAAAAAAAAGGAGAAACATAATTTTTTTTTTAAATAGAACAAAAAAAAAACACCCAACCATGACCATGAATTGAACAGGAGACCTTAGCACTGGCTAGTAAAAAAAAAAAAAAAAAATCTGAGGAAGTGTCACAACATTAATAACAACAAAAACAAGAACAACAAAGTAACCTATAACAAATAACCTGGAGCTCCCAGGTAAAAATACCCATAATGAAAGAAATGCATACAAAATAAGTTTAATTACAATGCTTTATTCTAAGTAGTACTGCATGAGGACAATAGAATATCTAGGTCAATGATGCTTTACAAAATATCCTCTCCAAAATTCCTTTAGTTCTTGAATATTAACCACATATATAAGGGTGACAACAGGAAATAATGACAATACCATAAATGCTGGAGCATCAAGCGGATAGCTCATATTCTCAATATCAGAACGGCTGCATGGGTTGTTTGGGTTGTGGCCTCCCTGCTCACAGGTGAAGTACTTTTGGATGCTACCCAATAACTCTGAAGTACTTTTAGCAAGCAATGTTGAATATGTAATAGTTATAAATGCCAGAAATATGCAGTAGCAGAATACAATGAGCAGTTTCTTCTCGGCTGTACCAAAATTGAATAATTCGAACCTCTTCTTTTTCTATTGCAATAAAGAAAATTGATATTACAATAACAATATTTCCTACGATAGTTAACTAACCTGTGCTGTTGTCATTTTCTTCAACTTGAGTAATGACCAGATTATAATGAGGAATATAGTACATCCAAAGCCTGAGATAATATATATAGGAATGACGAAAGTATAGAATAGTGATTCTATACTAGTGGCTAAACACAGAATATATGGAAATCTTGGTGACATAAATCCTAATCCTTCAGAAAAGAAAGTAAGTGTAGATGTGGAATTGTCAGATAGATTCTGATATTTAACTCCTGATGCTGTCACTGAAGTTACGATAGGAAATAGTGGAAGTACAATTCCCATTATGACATATGCTATGTAGATGTACTTGATCTTTTGAGTAGATGGAACGTGGAATGGAAATACCAATTTTAAAAATAATATTGTAAAATGACTTGCAAACCAAATTACCAATTGCCCGAGCAGATATAGGATTAGTATACCTGAAGAATGAATAAAAGTGCACAATAATACAACAGTAGATTAATTTTATAAGTTTAATTGACCATTAGCAAGCCAGATTTAAATATAATATTTCTATACATAGTTTACAAAATTATATAGTTAAAAATCATATGAAAGTGAACTTTTTGAAGTGAGTACTATGTATAAATCATACAAAGGCTAAGTGAGCTGTATAGGTGACCATATGTAGGTATATAAAACATCTAAGCAGGGTCATGCTCTAATATGCCAGAAACATCTTTGGCTGGCAAAATTGCATTCATTAGTGATTTGGAATTGACTAATATTGTAAAGTTAATTGTTCCATGTAGAAGTTTGCTATACCATTAGTATTAATTCACCAAATGTCCATCTGTCCGTCATTCTATATCTTTGAAATGGTTGAACAGATTTTGATGTAACTCTGCACATATTATCCTTTAGTGAATGGCTGGTTATTTATAATTGTCACCCTGATTGGAATTTTAATAAATTCAAATTTTCTCTACCAAAATCATGAAAACATATTGCAATTGTTTTTAAGGTGTAAGTATACAAGCGGAAACTCGGTGGTTCTATTCTTGGACTCTTTTTTTTTCCTTTATTAGTTCAAATATCTGATAAATGGACTTATTATCAATCAGACCACACCTGGTCACATCTCATCTAGGTGTAAATTTATGCTGGTATGTATTATGTATTGTATAGATAACAATTAGGTAAATTATATATAGTAGGATATGCACATATATATTGTTAATCTCCTAAACAGATCTAATTTATTTGAAATTGTCAGGGTATGATCATTCATTACTAAAAAAAAAGGTTTAATCATCAAAATATATGAACCCTGCACTGTGTTAATGACTACCAAAAGCATTTTTAAAGCATTTTATCCTTTTCTTTTGGGTTAGTCTTACCCTTAGCCCAAGCCTTCCAACCAATAAACCACTGGGCTAATTATTTTCATAATATAAGTTTGAAATATTTATTTATTAATTTAGTTCTGAGTACAAGAATTCTTATATAGAGAGAGAGAGAGAGAGAGAGAGAGAGAGAGAGAGAGAGAGAGAGAGAGAGAGAGAGAGAGAGAGAGAGAGAGAGAGAGAGAGAGAGAGAGAGAGAGAGAGAGAGAGAGAGAGAGAGAGAGAGAGAGAGAGAGAGAGAGAGAGAGAGAGAGAGAGAGAGAGAGAGAGAAAGGAGAGATTAAATAGATTGATGGATGGATGGATGGATGGATGGATGGATGGATGGATGGATGGATGGATGGATGGATAGATGGATGGATGGATGGATGGATGGATGGATGGATGGATGGATGGATGGATGGATGGATGGATGGATGGATGGATGGTTAGCTACAGCCTTCAACAAGAATGCAGAAGTTGACAAAAGCAGTTGGTACTAACAAGCAATCTGATTGGACAGACCGAGGTAGATGTGCCGCACCTGTAAGCAGAATTAGAAATCTATGCTAAACTTGTGTCTTGCAGTGTTCACATCATTTTTGGGGGCTTTCACATCATTTTGAGAATGCGCATACTCAAAAGAGGCATAAGGATACAATGGAATAGGACACAGGCACTTGTGTCATATTGTGAACCCACCATAAGAGGTTTCTGCATAGTGGAAGAGTTTACCTGTCATTTTGGTAGAAGTGACTGCCATAGATTATGCTTTCCCAGCCATTGAGGAAAAAATGATTACCATGGGTGATTTTGTAATAATGGTTGAAGTTCCAGCAATGGTGATAAAACTGCCATCAATGGAAGATTAAATGACTTGCATAAAGACATGTATCCCTACAATAGTGAAGCAGTTTTTGAAATGGAGGAAACTCTAACTGCAATGGAAGCAGTTTCAGTTGTGTGGAAGGGTCCTTTTACCATGGATGGGTGTGTCCTTGTCATAACAAAAGTAGTGACTATGCCATAAGAGTGTGCTGCAGCCATAGGGGATGAAGTGATTGCCATAGAGGTGTGCCATGTGTTGCAGGAGTAAATGCCACTAAAGTGTGTTTCAACATTGAATAAAGGAGTTGCAGTCTTGGGAAAGATGGAGCCAGCATTGGAGGAAGGAATTCCTGCCCTGAAGAAGGCTGAGCCAGCTACAGAAGAAGGAATTCCTGCTGGAAGCAATGTGAGTTAGCAATAATAAGAGTAGTTTTACAAACAAGGGGTGCACTTGCTTTCTCTGCCAATGATGGATAAAGATAACCTGACATAAAGTGGAAATCTTCATCCTTCTTCAGAGGTAGTGAATACTGACAAGGATGAGGGTATGATATTTAGAGAAGTGTAGCACCTAAATGGCAAGGGTCAAACCCAGTGATTAACCAAATGTCTCCAGTGATTAACCAAATGTCTCCAGTGATTAACCAAATGTCTCCAGTGATGCATTCCATTAAAAAAAAACAAAACGCATCATAATATAAGAAAAAAAATTTAAAAAATTTTTTTAAATGATAGTATGCTGTGAAGGAAGTAGTATTTATTGGGAAATGTGTTTTGAACTATCCTGGAAGAGTGTGGTGATTCAAGAGATAGGAATGTTGTATAACCACTAGATTAACCCCTATGTTGGGACTGTCGATTCAATCTTTTAGATGGAGAAGTAAATTTCAGGAGTCTGTCCCTAAAGCTGCATTATTTAAGCTCATATAAGTTTCAAGACCCAGAACATCGTCTCTCATGACAGGATTGGAGTCTTCTCTAACAATCAATGACACATGTAGTAGCAATAAGAAATTTCAGAAAATATAATTGAATGAGTATGTGGCTTGCATTCTTTTCACCTTATTGTTCCATAAATCATCAGTTGATATAAAATTTATAAAATAATCCCTACTATCAAGGATTTAGTGTGTTGTTAATATCAAATAAATATAAGTGTCTGTCTGTCTGTCTGTCTGTCTGTCTGTCTGTCTGTCTGTCCATCCGTCCATCCATCTGTCTGTCTGTCTGTCTGTCTGTCTGTCTGTCTGTCTGTCTGTCTGTCTGTCTGCCTGCCTGTCTGTCTGTCTGTCTGTCTGTCCATCTGTCCATCTGTTTGTCTGTCTGTCCTTCCATCCGTCCATCTTTCCATCTGTGTCTTTCCGTTCCTCTGTCTACCTGTCATTCTGTCCATTAGTCCGTGAATCCATCTGTACATTTGTCCATATATTATATCATCTGCCTAGCCAAATGTATGGACGGATTCCTCTGAAACTTAGCATATGCTTAGTTTTGACCGCCATAAAGCATTCCTAAAAAAATTTGTAAAATTGTGAGTCTGGTGGTAAAAAAAAAAAAAAAAGGGAATTCAAATGTACCGTACAAAATAAAACACCTAAAAACCTTACTAAGTGCATAGTTCTACCACGTGGAAATTCAGTCTTCTAATCTATTGTTGGGGTGTTTTTCTTATTTCACATCTTTCCCTTATCCCTCCCCCATCTTTCCCCCGTTTCCTCTTTCATTTCTCCTGCTCTCCTTTTTCCTTCTTATTTCTTTCCTCCCACTCCCTATTTTTTTGTGCTTTTCCATTTCCCCCCATTTTCTAACTTATTTCTTCTTACTTCTTATTCCACTTTTTTCCTTCTTGATTTTCTTCTCCCTCCTATGTCCTTTCTTCATTTCTTCCCCACTATTTAACCTTCTTACTTCTTTCCACTCATTTTTTTTTCAATTTCTTCTCTTCTTCTCCCACCTCTTTTCTTTCCTTTTTCATTCCTTATTTGCCACTATTTTTTCCTTCCTTCTTTTCTTACCTCACCTTTTTTCCTTCTTTCTTTTCTTCTTTGACCTGTTTTCCCTCTTCTTTCTCCTTCCCCCTTTCCTCTCCTCCACTTCTTTTTCCCCATTTCTAAGTTCCTCCTTTTCTACTTTCCCACCTTTTTTCCCTTCATTTATTTATTATAAAATGTCCTATTGGATCAATCTTATAACACCTGGCCACACCTTTCTCTGGTTCACACATGTGGGAATGTATGCATATTTCTGTTTGTATCCACTTTACTGCATAAGAACCATGAAATTTGCTCTTCAAGATAGACACAACCTATACCAAGGATTTTTAGCCAAACAAATTTGATCCACCTGGTCAAACTTTGTTATGTAGAAGTGTGAAACTAAAATATTTAAAACAATACTTCGGTTAGATACTTGGACATAGAAACCTAAAGCTTGCCATACACACATTATAATGCTGGGAGCAACATGGGCTGGATACATCCTGGCCACACCTCTTTTTTTTTATGAGCATGTCATGTTAAAAATAAATTCTCTCTTCAGGGTGCATATATCCTACACCAAGGATGGTTTTAAAACTCAAAACCTTTGGGTATCCAGGATACATTTTATCTTGTGGGCATGCTAGGCCTAAATTGCAACAAAAATGATACTTAGGACAAACCTTTGCACTGACATCTCAAACTAGGCATGCACAAACATCATGACTCTGAGAGTAAAAAGGGTTGGTCCCCAACTAGCTACAATTCTTCTTCTGGAAATGTCTGGTGAAATGCCAAAAATGGTACTTGAATAAACTTTTGGATATCTACTGGGTCACACTTGGCCACACCTCTTCATATTGTCATGTCATTATATCCCTGTGAGAACCCAGTTTTCCTTTTAATCTTCACTAATTTTGAAGTATAACTTTGTTTATATTGAAGTAATTTCATTATATCTCACCCTCTCAGCAGTTAATACCTATCTGTTCATGAGTCTGGACTTCTTGGCATTGCTAAAAATACTACATAACATTTGACACTGGCAGTGTCTATAATTATTCTCAAATTATAAGAGGATAAGTGAGAAATATTATATTTCGATAAGGATCAAACAAATCTTATCATGAAATAAAAATTAAATTTATCAATATTGAAAGGAGCTACTTCTTTTTTTATATTTAAAATAGATATCAATTTTTGAAAAACACTTATTACATACTATAGGTACACCAATTTAGAATTATTTTTACTAAATAGAAATAGAAATAGAAATGAACTTACACTTTTCAGGCTCTTCCCACTAATTAGAATAAGATAATGATGGTACATTCATAATAACTATTGATGATTAACTAAAATTTTTTTTTTGCCAAATTAGGATTGATTAATTTTCTGCAGTATCACTAGACTCCACTGGAATCAGTTAACATAAATTTTTTAAAGTTTCTTCACTGACATGAATGCACTGACAGCTTAAAAGGCAGTATGTGATAATACAAGAGTTTTTCTTACCAATTCTTATCCTATTGAAATCTATCTTGTAATAGATACTTAAATTGCTGTCCTTCAATCTAAAGTTAACAGATAAACTATTGGCAGTCCAAAAACATTCTCTAGTAGAGAAATTCATATTATCAAATGGACCTTTTAACCAACTAGAACATTTCTTTCTGATAAAGAACATTTTGTAAAATGAGTAACAAAATTATTAAAGTATGTAGTTCATCAATTAATAAAAATAGATTTTGTTGCTGTATACCTTAGCCAACCAAATCAGTACACTAAATATGGACTTGCATTGCCACTTATTATCCATTGCATTAGCTTATAAATTATAAAAAATAAAAAAAGGGATAGAATTAGGTGGAGAGTCATCAGCCAACTTCTTGCCAGTACTACTTAATCATTCTGTAAGAGCAAAACAAAGGTTATTAAATTTTTTTTTTAAAGGATCACCAATTCTAATTCATGTAGGCTTAGAAGAAAATATTGAGCTATTGAGAAGGTGTTGTAGCCCAGGATGGATTGTCCCCACCATACCTTACCTACTGTGATATGATGTTAAAATAGTAATTGTGAGGTATACACAATAAATGGGCTAGAGCTAGGATTCATTAATGATTATGAAGAACTAGAGGATGATTATGATTATTAGATAATAAATGCTCTAATTAAGACAGAACACATTGCATTAGTGCCAACTACTTCAGTCCTCCAGGAGTAATAACAGCATCATTTTTTTGTGATATAAATTTTAAATATTTACAGGGCATAAATATAACATTCTGTTTAATTATAAGTGCATAGACAACAGAAAAATATGTAGTACTAAAATTTTGTTTGATTGACTATTTCTTACCTGATATGACACAAAATGGGGTTACTTCTTCCATACTTTCAACAAGATTCATTGAAGAGCAGAGGATGTTGTTTCGACCAACGATGTTAATAATATAAACTAGTGCTAAAAATGTATTTTTGATATCATATAATGAAGAATTAACAACTTTTTTTTTTATTATTTAAAAAAAAAAAATTTCTTACCTATAATAAACGAATCAACATTCATGAATACAATGAAGATTGATGGGAAAGTAAGCCTGTAATATTAATAATATAATAAATAATAGTTTCACTCATTGCTTAAAAAAACAAAACAAACAAATATATGCTAATGTTTATAATTAGCCAAAAATGAAACTACATTCTGTTTAAAATCGCACTAAAAAAAACAACAACAAATGACCAACTAGATATACTTACATTTGCACAACAAACCTTGATGCAGTGAAATAAGATTTTATTTTTGTTGCAAATTTACATATTAATAGAACACTACTACATTATATTATGATAACAAACAGATTAGAGTCTGTTATAATAGTTCAGGTCCATAATATATAATAAGTTGTACCAAATTTTAAAAAGAGAAAAAATTTTACACATTGGTGCTACAGACTGAAGAATGATAATTTTATTATGTCTTCTCGCAGAATGGCTGCTTCAACCACTGCTGGGTTAGTATACCATATAATAATTTTTCAGGAATTTCAGAATTTCCCCTTCCATGATTGAATCAGCTTCATTCTCTCAGGAGCAAAACAACTCGTTAAGAAAAAGGGAGAGAAGAGCTGCAGCATCTACAATTATGTATTGTGGGTAATCAAAAACTAAGAAAAATTATAAAATTAGTAGCACAAATTTCCCAAATTTAGAAATTCATTTTTTGTATATTTTTGTTGTTTTTTTTTTGTATTTTTGTTCTATTTTTGGAAGGGGAGGAGATGGTGTAAGTGTGTGTGAAATTAATGACCCTTTACCAAAATCTCATCCTAGGTGATAAGAATGCATAAAAATGCCTGTTGCAGCTACATGCCTGCAGAATGGAAACTAAATTTTTTTATCAGACAATACGCGGCCATAGAGAATATTTATACAAAGTTTCTTAAAAATCGGCCCAGACAAACAGACATTGTTAATATATTGTTATGATATATATAATTGAATACACATATATAATAATATTCCTATTAGTCTTGGAAATACTCAGGAAAAATTTGGTATGTTGTGTGTAATAAAATTGTGATAGCTTCAATTTTCATATAATATAACAATCATTTATAGCATAATAGAGAGCCATCAACCTCTTATTTCAATTTTATACATTTTTTCAAGTATTTATATTCAAACATTTTTCCCCTTCCAATTCTGATAATTAAAAAAAGGAGAGAAAAAATTAAGTAAAGGTGCTGTGCTGTTCATCCATCAAGAGTGACAGCATATCCCTAGTGGAATAAGGAGAGTATAAGGGGTATGATGAATAAAAGAGAAAAAAGACACCAGAAATAAGAAGAAAAAAAAAAAAAAAATAGACAGGAATGGCATCAAGTGGGTTGGACCAGCATCAAGGGGGAATGGTCAGAACCAAGGGGGTAGAGGCAACATCAGGGGTGTAGGGCCAACATTAATGGGATAGAACAAGCATCAATGGGGGCAGTAAGGATCTACAAAAGTATCTTTTCTAAAGAAATCCCCCTTATCTCTTTCTGCTAAGATAAGGCATAAATTTAAATGATGTGGGATGTTAAAAATATAATTTTTATTAAGTAGAGGTGTTGTCTTGTCTGTCCACTAACAGCAAGAGCAGCATAGGATAGCTCCGGTGTTTGGTGCAATATTAAATAGAAATATACTGGAAGTAAGATTTTTTCATGCATGTGTGCATTTCTTTTATACATAAGTAACCACAAAGTTGCAAACATTGCTCTTAATACTGAAGTAGAAGTATATAGCAATTACCATCCCTTAAATTGCATATGCATGTTTGCTTTCAAAATGTGCCAAAAAATTCTATCCCTAGTGACACCTGCCCAATAACCCCAAAGGCTCTCCGAAAATTTAGAGATGCTACTACCAAAACAAAACTAGTTATCACCCTCATTTAAATTGCCCATATGCTTTTTTTTCCAAATATTTTCCAAATATTCCAAAAAAAATCTCCCCTACCTCTACCCTAATTATACCATCCCTACATCCCCTGAATGTTTGGGGAAGCTTCTCCCAAAACTGAAGGATGTTTCCAAATGTTTCAAAAAATTCCAAAATTGTTACATTTTAATGTCTTCATTACACTAGCCATGTCTAACTACATATATCTTGTGATTTTCACATTATCAGGTGTCATTTAGGAGGAGTTGCATTACATACAGACATCCAAAAAATTGGTAGAAAAGTGGGCAGGACAGACACTACATATTTCATATGAACACCCAAAACAGCCAGCTCCACTTCTCTCTGACAGAATAATAAGATTAAGTAGAGGAGCTGTGCTATCTCTCTACCAACAGTGACATCAACACAGCATAACCCCAGCAGAGCGATGAGCAAGTATAGACATGTGATTAAATGATCCAAAAGACAGTGGAATACAAAAAATAAGTTGTGTCTGGCATCAAGGGGGCAGCACTGACATCAATGGGTAGGGGTTGACATCAAGAGGGCAGTAATGGTATCAAGAGGTCAGTACTGGTATCAGTGGGGCAGATCTAGACCAAGAGATGTATCTTTTCAAAAGAAATTTCCTGTTTCTCTATATGCAAAGATTATGTGGGTAGTTTAAATGATGTTGGAGATTTCTTTTGGATGTTAAAAATCTAATTTTATTTAATAGAGATGCTATGTTGTCCGTCCAAAAGAAAGAGCAACAGCTCATAGCCACAGCATATTGCTTGGAATTAGCAGAAATACAATGGAAAAAAAAAATTTTTTTACATGTATGTGTAAATTTCCTTCAAGCATGAGAAACCTTAAAAAATGGTGATACTGATCATCAAACTGAAGTAGATGTAGCGATTACCCTCCCTTAAATTACCCTTGTATTGTTTATTTCCAAATATGCCAAAAATAACAAAAATGTATTCCCAGTGACACCCAACTTGGAACCCAATAGGTACCCTGACAGGTTGGGGATTTGGCTCTCAAAATTGAAGGAGTGATCACTCTCCCTTGAATTTCAATTCATGTATTTTTCCAAATGTGCCAAGAAGAGTACCCTGAAAGTTTGGAGATGCTGCTCCCAAAACTGAAGTTGTGATCATCATCCCTTGAATTGCCATGTACATTGTTTCCTAATGTACCAAAAATATTCTCTGAAAAGTTGGTGACGCTGCTCCCAAAAACTAGAGTAGTGATCACTCCCACTTCAATTGCCCATGCATGTATCTTACCAGTTGACATTGTTTATGAGGAGTTTCGTGAAACACTGATATCTGGAATTGTCTGAAAAGTTGACACAGTAAACAATTTCATATGAACACCCAATGCATTCGGGTCTGCTAGCCCTAGCTGGGATAGATTTTTACCTCTAGTGCAAGACAGGAGATTGTTACACAAAATGACCATCCATTCTTACAAAGCTAACAGTCAAGTTTTTTTTTTAACTGAAACCTTTCAAATTTTTACATTCATGAGTAATTCCTCTGCATAATCCTCTAGTATGAAACTAGAATATTGGCTGACAGTAGACAACTTATAGCCTTCTATAAGCACTAGCCCCAAAAAAATAAGTACGCAATCCTATGGTGTCAATTAAATATCTCATATAAGTCAATGTCTAAATGGGAATGGTATAACTAGATTTAGGTTATGATCCCTACAATGTTGATGTATAGTTTTAGGCTGTAACTGACATATCTTAGTAGAAATACCACAACCTTTTTCCTGCCATAGCTTGTGCTCTATAATATCCTTGACTACGAAGATAGTATATATCAAGATTGTCTTCCTTCAAGAATCCTATGACAACTTCATCCAGCTTGACAAGATCAAGAAATTATTTTCATACAATACACTCTCTGGATCTTTCAATAAATGTAATGCAGGTGGACATGATGATGTGTGGAGACATCTGGACACTCCTCAACTAAGCAAGAGAACCACTAATTGATGTAAGAAATCTACTTTTATATGAATGTACCATGCTGATCATATACAGCATCAGATTCAATGTTATCAGAATTGGATGTTGATGATTTTTCCTGAGATACACCAACTTGCCTAAAAAATATTATTGGTTAAAAAGAAATTAAGTGAAGTTTCTTTTTTTTTTTTTTTGTTTCTTTTTTTTAAGGTGGTGGTCAAAGTTTAGGGTGATTAGTGTACTCTTAGTCTCTGTGCAGGTCACACTCAATCAACAGGTTTCAATCACTACATATTATTTCTACATGTGTTATGAGAGTTGACTTGTTGCTGAACTTAAATTGACAGTGTATAATCACTTAATAGATTAAAAGTTTTATCAGAGCGTGTGACTTTGTTACCCCTATGGAAACTATGCCTGTACATGTGCTGGTAGGGTTGAAGCACATGCTTTAATTATATTACTCTTTGTGTTGTTTTTAAAAGGTAAACAAGTTGGGAAGTACATTGAAATAAATGGAATCATCCAAACTGCCATAGCCTTAGCCCCATTCTTAGCGTAATGCAATTGGAATCATTTCAGTTTCACTATTGCTGGGGACCTTTAGAAATCAATATTTATTAGCCATCAATTAGGCTTTGAATGTTATTTATAGTAATTAGACAATCCAGCCAATAATAATAACTTACATTCTCTTGTATACCAGACAAGATATTATGTTTGCTGCAAGAGATGCAAACAATCCGATGAATGAAGATAGGAGGTACAACACATCATATAGAGTAGACAATCCTTTACTTCTGTATTGTGTCCAGCTGTAACAACTTGGTACACAGATACTGGAAATATTTTCTCGGTAAAAATCTGCGGAGCATTCAAATTTTGCTTTTGCAGTTCCATTTATACCTGGATATGATTCAATAGGATTTATGTAAGAAAAATGTGTATTAATTGTCTAATATATAATGTCAAAAGCATAAATAGACGGAAAAAAAATATCATTTTTAAAGATTAAAATTAAAGCTAACTAATAGGATGATGCGCACCAATAATTACTCCTCTAAAAGCATTCACTACTGATGAATTCATTCTTTTTAAGCACATGCTTTGTAGAATTATTTCATCACTAAGCTATAAATGACTGACTCAATCGGAATTAATGTTATTAATTACTAAATATTGGATTGCAAAAAATTACATATATATATGTATGTGCTCGCATCAGGTCAGAAAATGCCAATAATATTACTTTGGCTGGATAAATCCTTAGAAATACAGAGCCAAAAACTTTGCAGACATGATCTTTAGGTGTCTAGCAAGTGTCTTAACCAAAACATTTACTATAAAGTATTAATCCCAGTGGAGAAAATAGTAATTCATGACTATGGTTCGGTGGTAAGGGCACAGGTCTCCCAAGCTGGAACTCCAGGTTCAAAACCTGAGTTAGGTTGACGCCCTTCATCTTTTCTCCCTTTTTTCCTCTAATGCTCATCCTATAATATTTTTCCTAATTTTTCCATGTTTTTCTTCAAATTTTTCCACTGCTCAAATGTTTAAAAAGAAAACATTTTAAAAATGGTAGGTTAGATAGAAAACACAAAACACACATATACAAAATTTCTTTGATTATATAAAAATCTTTTCTTTCTTGCAGACATGATCTTTAGGTGTCTACCAAGTGTCTTAACCAAATCCACTTGTTCCAAATTTCTAGCCCTAATAATTAGCAATATGCATGTTGTATAATATTCATTTGATGCAAATCCACTTTCCCCATTTTTGGCAGTCTCACTCCTGGAAGTTTACTCTGTTTCATCATTTCATTTCTAAAAGCCTGCCCTTATGGCAGTTGTGTTGGTGTTTTTATGTTGCAGCATGGTGTTTGCAAAAGAAAGGTTTGGGTCCAAAATTCAAGGGAGGCCCTAACTCCTGTGGCCACCCCCACTTCCAATGCCCCTTATCAAGTCCCTTGAGTTTCATTTTCTTGGATAGATGGTAGTTGGTGGAACAAGTGGATTTTAATGCCACTGATAGTGCCATACTATATTGGCAGCTCACTATTCCACTAAATTAAGCTGAACTTCTGAACTAGGTATTCAGTGTGATAAATTTATAGAGAAATTGTCCCATTCGATAAGACAGCTCTGTGTTTACTCATACATGAAATGACACCCTCTGGGTCCAGTTGGAGTGTCATCACCTGAAGAAGACCACTTCAGGTTCAATATTAATCTCATGGCATGGTGGATACATAGATAGAAAGACAGATAGACCGATCCACCAAAAGAAAATTTTTTTTGGGTTACATACAACCATTAACAATGTCTCTTCCATGCTTAAACTCTGATGGTAGCTAATATTTTGATCGAGCTAAGCAAACAAAAATATACCAAGTTGCACCTGGAATGAGCTCTAAACTAACTTTTGTTTCTTCAAGAATGTTCCATGGCATCAAAATTTAGCATATGCACCAGATATAGGCATTCACATTATTTTGACTTGAGTTCCAATATATAATAATTGATATATCCAAATAAGGAAGATATTATATTGGATAATTGTATCATATTTGAACTAATGTTATAAATATGGGTCTTTCACTTTTTTATCAATTAGGATAGTGTAATTGAATACAGCTTTGTTGCAAATAGACAGTGTAGCATCATAGGACAAACTTTATATAGCAACTGTGTTAGTAGGATATAGATTTTATTTGCAAGCAGAACTATAATTGGCATATCTGAACAAGAGATGCATTAGTTGGACTTTTTGTCACTATTTGAAGTATTAGCTGGAGTTATGGATACCGGGCTTCCACTAGTTCAAGCAAGTAGTGATAATTGATATTACCAGAAGGCTCAAAATAAGAAGAAATATAAGTTCACATTTTGTACCTTCCCATTTACGAAATTTTAGATTAGTAATATGATTATATTACTACTTTCAATCGCTGTTTATGTTACTTTCTCTCTTCTTTTCATACTATTGGTCAATGGACAACCACAATACAGAACCTCTATTTAATTTATGAAATTAGTGATGCCTAAATGTTTTTTGCCACAAGATGTCAAACCGGACATCTTCGAAAACTAGTAAATGAACTGGCAGGTTTGTAATTGTTGTTATGCCAACAGTTATTAGTGTAAAATTATAAAGGCAAGCATGCACAAGTTCCATTCAAGCTGCTACCTGCAAATCTTGCTTGATTTTTTTTTCTTGATGTAACACTTTCCTACTTTGTTGGATTAATAGCATAAAGTGAAGCATGAACAGGTGCACTGATATTAATATAATATAATATGATTATTTTACACTGACATATTTCAAGTAAAAACAGAAGGATTAACCATGTGTGACAGTACAAATGTGGTGTACATAATAAGTTTAGATGCTGTGAGAGCATTAACACAGAAAAAAGAAAGACGAAGCAATATTCAAGTCCAATTCATGAGTCATACAAAATATGAATTCAAAATTGGTCCAAGTGTAGCATAATATCATTGCCTCCATAAACCCTACAACATGACCTTATTATCATACTCCTATTAAGCTTGATGTGAGAATGACCTGTTTGGATTTCTTAGTATTTAGAGTCTGGTTTTATAGGTTTATTTTCATTAGATGTGTTGTAAAATTTGTATGTGGTTTATGGTAATACCACATGAGATATGCATATCAATTCTACTTGCCATATCATCCCTAAGAATAGGTTTAACAACTCTAAAGTTATGCCATAATAATCATTAACCTACATCTAGAGCTGATACTTTTATGTATTTTTTGGGTTTTTTTTTTTTAGGTACTTATTAACTATTGTATAAATTAATATATATCCCATTTAAACAGTTTGTTACAATGATGCCATCCTTTTATATATGAAGAATTGAATTGTCTATTTTATTAAGCTTAAATGATTGAGTTCAAGTTAGCAAATGTTTTTTTTCCTTTTTTTATTATTGTACAGTGCAGGCTTAATGCTTCCACATTCATGAATTGGTCAATAGTTCGAAACTCAGATGTGATCATCATATTTATTTATATTCCTTAATTGCTTAAAAGCCATGATCTCTTCATATTATTTTTTGGTCAGATCTATTATGATCAACACTGCTTGAAGTAAACAATAGAAAAACATCTCCACTAAGAACTATAAAATAGGTAAGCTAATTTAACTTGAAAGGCATACTAGTGTAATTTGGAATTCATCACCCTCATTTAATGATGAGATCTGTATTTTGGACATTTGCTAGAGTATTCAATTTACTTTGTTCTATCTTTTACTTTCCCAAAGGGAGAGAGAGTGTGTGTGTTGTGT